>WAAF01010913.1:0-21769 GCA_013400475.1 Tricholaema leucomelas | reverse complement strand
GCTCTTCAGCCTGGAGAAGAGAGGGTTTCGAGGAGACCTTAGAGTGGCTTTCCAGTATCTGAAGGGAGCCTACAGGAAAGCTGGGGAGGGACTATTTACATGGTCTAGTAATGTTAGGACGAGGGGGAATGGGTTTAAGCTGGAAGAGAGGAGATTCCGACTGGATGTTAGGAGGAAGTTCTTTACAGTGAGGGTGGTAAGGCACTGGAACAGGTTGCCCAGGGAGGTTGTGGATGCTTCCTCCCTGGAGGCGTTTAAAGCCAGGCTGGATGAGGCCTTGAGCAGCCTGCTCTAGTGGGAGGTGTCCCTGCCTATGGCGGGGGGTTGGAGCTGGATGATCCTTGAGGTCCCTTCCAACCTAAACCATTCTATGATTCTATGATCACCGGAGGTAGCATATGAAATGGAAATAAAAGCAAGGAGGAACTTCTGTGGTCTTTTGTTGTCTACTGTGACCACAGGATAGGATTCATCAGGTGGATAATTAATGGCTGAAATGGTACTCTGAGATCTGTCTGCATCATTCTCATTGATTTCTACAAAATTGCTGAAATTTTAAATTATTTGTGGTTTAAGAAAATTCTGCACTTTTAAAGCGATGCACAAAATACAGCTCCTGATACTGTAGTTTGACAGATTCACTAGCACGAGTCAAAGTTCATTTGCTCATGTTACCAAATCTTCATCGATTAATTGTAAAGTAGTGACAATTTCTCTTTGGAAAAAAAAAAAAAGAACCACAAGAAAAGTTAAAGTGATTCACGGAAGAAAGAGCATTCTGCACTTCCCACTGGATTTATTTTCTCGTTGTAGTTTTTCAGGGAAATCCTGAATTGTCTCCATGGGCAGCTCAAAATTCTGTGGTGGCAGGGTGAGTTCCCAGGCAAAGAGCAGTGGCCACATGGAGCCCAGTTCGTGTGCAGAAAAGGCTGCCCTGCATTTCACTGCTGGAACAATGCACACTTCAAAGAACTGAAAGGTTCGAGCCTCCACTTAGTTAGGTCAGTGAAAACATTTTCACGGGTCTAAGTTGTCAAGATAAAGCCACAACTATGAAAACCCTGACTTGCTGCTTCACATGTAGGCAGCTCACCAAGGCCTGATGAATAATGAAGTGAAAATCTAACCCGCTAATGATTTCAAGAAAGGAGAAACATTTAAATAAGGAGAACAGACTCACTTCCTCTTTCTACACTCTTGCCTTGCCAGTCAAGAGCAAATATTTCTTCTACAACAGAGAGACACTTTCAGAGTGCTCAATTAAAGACGAGACTATTGGTTCCTTGTAAGTCCGCGGAATTGTACTGTTTGTATCAGTAGGATATATGGCCTATTAACAGTGAAATTTCAGGGACTCAATCCAGTTTTTTATCAGTGAGCTGAAGAAGGAAGAACATTACCCAGAACTCACCAGGACAGCTATTAACACTGTCAAAGAAAAGCGACTGAGGCATATTGTATGGGAGAACTATAGAATCATAGAGTCAACTAGGTTGGAAGAGACCTCCAATTTCACCCAGTCCAACCTATCACCCAGCCCTATCCAATCAACTAGACCATGGCACTAAGTGCCTCATCCAGGCTTTTCTTCAACACCTCCAGGGACAGCGCCTCCACCTGGGCAGCCTATTCAAATAAGACAAATACTGGCCATGCGAGACATCCATAACTGGGATGTTGTTATCAAAACTGCTTCTTAGGAGTAAATGTGAAAAATACTGCGAGAGTAGCCAGGGAATTATCACTGAGTCAGGCACATGGAGCTATGTCATAAACAAGTGAACAAATTAAGTTCATGCAGCAAGATTGTAAAGAAGCTGTTTTCCTGAAGTATCTGTTGCCTCTTTTCACACTTTCTTCATATTCCAGGTTAGCAGCTTTGGTGTGCCTTTGATCTCTGTAGCAACAGAGTAATTGCCAGTTAAATTGTCACTTTCTCAAACTCCCTGTCAAAGACACATCTTCTCTCACATGCAAAATCATCAGCACTTAGTCAGATTAAGTGTAGGATTAGTTAAAGGATATGGATGTTTGTATTCATTGATTTTCTCTCTTCTTATTTAAAAAAGTCCTTCCATAGCCATGATTATTAGACTTAAGCATGTCTCCATCTCATGAAAGAGAGCAATCTAAATTCTTGAGGACAGTTCACTGTAGGTATTCACAGTTTCAGAAGTCATAAAATCACAGAATCATGGAATGGTTTAGGTTGGAAGGGACCTCAAAGATCATCTAGTTCCAATCCCTTCACATAGACAGGGACACCTCCCACTAGAACAGGTCACTCAGGCCTCACCCAACCTAGCCTTGAACACCTCCAGAAAGAGAGCATCCACAGCCTCCCTGGACAACCTGTTCCAATGTTTCACCACCTTCAATGTAAAGAACTTCTTCCTAACATCTAGTTTAAATGTCCTCTCTTCCAGTTTAAACCCATTACCTCTCATCCTGTCGTTACAAGACCTTGTAAATAGTCCCTCCCTAGCCCTCCTGTGGACCCCTTCAGATAGTGGAAGGCTACTACAAGGTCTCACCGAAGCCTTCTCTTCTCCAGACCGAAGAGCTCTAAGTCTTGTAGTCTGTCCTCATAGCAGAGCTGCTCCAGCCCTCTGATCAACATCGTGCCCCTTCTCTGGACTCGCTCCAGCAGTTCTATATCCTTCTTGTGCTGGGGGCTCCAGAACAGTCCACAGTACTCCCAGTAGGGTCTCACAAGAGCAAAGTAAAGGGGGAGAATCCCCTCCCTTGCCCTGCTGGCCACACTTCTCTTGATGCAGTCCAGGACATGGTTGCTGTCTGGGCTGCATGCTCACACTGCCAACTTATGTTGAGCTTTTTATCAACTCAGATCTGCAGCTCCTCTTTCTCAGGGCTGCTCTGCAGCCTTTTGCCACCCAGCCTGTATTTGTGCTTGCGATGTTGCGGTGGGGGAAATTAATTGATGTGAGATGATATTTTCCTAAATTAATATTGTTTATTAATTTTGCTATTCAGAGCTCTTGCCACCCCTGTTCACTAATTTTAATAATATTTTGGTTCTTAGGCAGTCATGGAAACATTCTGTGGATAATATCTACATCTAGTAATAACCAGCAAATGCATGTAAACATTAAGTGAACTGGAAGGGACTATTCCTGTGGTCAGATGTCACTTGCGGTCAATATGCCATTTGCCCATTAGATGGGCTCAAGCTCTTTTTGCTATGGCTGAAGGCAATAGAGGATTACAAAGAGACATTTAAGCATTTACTCACAAATTATTATTATTACCCTCACAGGGGCTAGCCATAGTCCAGACAGTGCTCAGATGCTTTCAGGGGACTCTGTCTTGTTGGATGTTGAGGCTTGAATCTTCCTGGCTTCTGGGGAAAGGACACAGACAATCTCTGACATTGTTCTCCTGGCTTCTTTTGGACAATCTGCGTATATGTCCAGGAATTCTAAGCAGGACCTTCAGGTGCAGAAGCAGGATGTCATGCAGTCTCAGCACAATGCCATGCTGGCCACACAGGCTGATCATGTGCAGACATCCAGGGTCTGCTCCTGGTAATTAACAGCAGTGGAGTTTACCAGGCAAGCAATAAGGCAGTGTGCAATAGCAGCACGGCTGGGCACAGCAGAGAGAGCAGGCAAAGAGCAGGGAACCAAAGCAGGGAAGCAAAAGCACAAATTCACCTGCATATCACCTTTCATCAGTGCCCTTTGGACACGAGAATAGCCAATCAGGATGGCAGCTAGCCAAACCATATGATATTAGGCAAAGCCATAGGCTCGCTTTTCCCTAATTTGGGAAAAGCATGGGCCTTGCACTAGGCAGGCACAAGCTAAGTGTGTGTACCTTACACCACAGGACCCTGGGCAGGCCAGACTCTCTGGCTCCAGGTTTTGTCCCCATTTCCCATGCTTGCCTCTCTGGTTGAGCAGAAAAACATGCCTAGGCAAGGCAGGATATGTATAAGCCTATTTTGGGCCTATCAGACCTACCACAACATGGGATTGCACCGACACAGGTACGGGACCTTACAGTTGGCCTTGTTGAATTTCATGAGGTTGGCCTGGGGCAACCTCTCTAGCCTGTCCAGGTCCCTCTGGATGGCATCCCTGCCCTCTAGCAAGTCATATTCAAGTACTCAAAATCTATTTTTGCTAATGCTAAAAGCAGAGCAAAAATTATGCTGAGTTCTTTGAAAATGCATTTTTGGAGGAAATGGTACTCAGTTGCAATTTGTATGTCCACAGCAACTAATCTGTAAGAGATTATAAAGCGTGGACACATTCTGCTCTTCCATGCATATCCTGTAATATTGCTTCCACATGGTGTCATGTAAAAGGAAGAGTATCAGTATAGAGTGCTTGATGGAATGTGACTTGAGGATTTAAAAGTCATTCCCAAGGTGTTCTTGGGACTTTATTGTCTGGATAGAGCTCTATTAGAAGTTAGTCTCTGCAATCACAAATGCAGTTTTTTTATTTGGTGATTTATTTCCTCACCCCTGTGTTTGCAAGGATTGCTCCTTCTACATGAGAATGAATGCTTACAAAGCAGAAACGAGGATACTACCATTCTGAGCAGTCCCTTAGCATGACAGAACACTCACTGGAATCAGTTGGGTTATATTCAGTATGAGCTACTCCATGCAGCTATCAGGTATCAATGTTTGTTTAGATGGTAGCCACAACTAGCAACAATCTGGAAAGCTAGGAATTTTGTTGACTAAGAAGCTTCACAGAGTTCCATCTACTGGATGCTCAATGAACACAGAAAGCCTAGAAAAAGGAACAAACCAATACTTACAAAATCCTACATTTTTTATGAGATGTGCAGTGTGGGGAAAAAAAATATTATCTCTATTAGAAACCTCGTATTACAGGCTTGCTTTCCTTGGCAGTTCTGATAGAAAACAAAGATGTCATCCAAGGAAGCAAGTGAGGTCCAACTGAAGACTAAATGGAAGTGCAGAGCAGTGGAATGATGTGTTCCTGAACTGGCATGGGATGCCTACAGCAAAGAATTGGCTATGTAGCACAAGAGGTGCTACCACATTTCCTCATTTACTGACATCCTATTCACTGGAGAATCCTATCTGGTCTCAGTTTAAATCCAGACTAAATGTGGCAGAGCCAGGGACTGGAAATCTATCCTGGTTATGTTTGTACAAAGTGGGGAGGTAAAGACATGTCTAATGGGCCAAAACTGTTTCATATTGCAATGAGCCAGCTCTAACTAAAGAAGTCTTAATACTCAAAAAAGAAATTAAGAAATGAGAGAACAGCCTTCTAGACCACTTTTAAGAAATAAAACTCAATATCTGGAGGCTAGTAGCACACAAGGCCTACTTCCAATTAAGCATCTAAAGCAGAAAGAACTGATTGGTATAATAATTATGACACATGTATCATGAAAGAAGTTTGCACATGTTTTCTTGGAACACTCAAGAGCAGATGTTAGGTAAATATTACACTAGAGGAGACAGTCTTTTACCCTTCACGCTATTTTAGGCATCTCAATCAAATGTGTTATGATACTGTGCACTAGAGGAATGTTGGGACACCAAATGCTGACATGAGGCTGTGTTATGGCTTTGTTTTAGGCAGAAAAATTTCCACACTGCAAACAAAAAAGCTCTTACTTTCTCCCTATCATTGTGAGTCTAGCTCTGCTCCGGTATTACTAAGGGTGGAAAAACTTAACAGACTTAGTTTTAACTGCTGGAGTGTTGTGTTTGTTCTTTTCTCACCAAACTGGAGATGAAAGTGTGTATCATGCCTACTTGCAAAGACATGCACACACCTGAGGGATCACTCAGTGTGGCACACCTGGAGAATGACAGTTTTGAGTCAAGGCACAATAACAGTGCAAAACCTCAGGAGAGAGAGGGAAATAGCAACGTTTTTCATGACGGTCTCCAGAATGATGGGAAAAAAGAGCAGCAGTCTGTCTCCCACCCCATTAAAAGCTCACCCACTGGTACTCTGCTTTCTTCCTTGCTCCACGTATCTCTGAAGCAGCTAAAAGTAGATTTGGTAGCATGCTGTCACACCACTCAGCATTGGCAAGAGCAGACGTACTTCTTCCAGCTTGACAAAGGAGACCCATGAATTCCCTCTAAGAGATTCAAAGACTTTTCCAGGTAGTTACCTGTTCAAAGTCTGTGGGGAGATAGCAGGGGAGGAGCGATACCTTCCCCCATTATCTCATCTCAGACAGTGAACACTGAAGATAAGTTCCCCTTCCTAATCCAGCTTTTGTAAGGGAATCCATTGAAAGCTACATCCCTATACACTGCACACACAACCTGAGAGACCTCCAGGTGCTCAGTAGTTACCAGAAATAGACAAGGTGCCCTAAAGTTTCTGCTTTTCTGGAAATGGGAGACACTGCCTGCTACTGATGCCAAGATACATCGACTTTTTAAAGTACTGGCCTTTTAAGTGGTGGCTGGATTTAGTGGCAGCTATTCCTCAGTCCCAGCAGAGATTACATATATATCAAATGTTCAGTGAACTTTACTGATTCTGGTGAGACAGTGGCTTGTTCGGGTTTGTTTTATTTTTTTTTTCCTCATCCATTTCCACCAAGAGAATATAGCTTCACAAGCTACTCAGAATTTGGACACTCTCTCTAAAGTCAGCTATATGATAGATAACTGAATCTAGAGAAGAAGCACAGGCTTTCCTCTGGGGATGCTGAGCTGAATGAACTGCAAGTGCTAGAGTCTCCACAGTGGGCACCTGAGTGCCCTGAGGAGTTGTTCTTTTTGTGGAGCTGTGTCTGTCCTGCAAACTTGTCAAGGACAGGTTAAAACTCAAGCTCCAAATTTTAAAGGCACAGTGCTTGGCCAAAGTTGCAGGTTGGAATCTGACTACTAGGTGCAAGATCAGGCTCAAGAAGACGAGGAGGTGTTCATCTATGCCCAGGTTGTTTATCACAGTTGCTGAATAACTTCTGCTCAGCATTTTGACCAGTGGAGTGGATGAAATCACATCTCAGCCACATGATAATTCACTTGGTCTTCTCCTAAGAGATGTGCTCACAATGAGTGCTCACAATGAGAGCTCTCCATTCAGAGGGCTGGATTAGCCTGGGTTACCACTGTTCAAAATTCCTCCATCAACACACTTTATACTGATAAGTTTCTGATATCCTTGGCTATATATGTCAGCAGCTCATTTCACAAGCAGTTTCACCAAGCTCAGACTAGACACAAACGAAGTATTCACTGAAATTATTCAAGCTGTTGATGGGATAAAGCTCTGAATATGCATAACACAGACATTCCTACCTCAATTATGTATTTATCCCACATTTATCTTGATTTTTTGAAAAAGTTAATCAAGAAGAAATAGAAACAATGTGCAAATCCTCATTGGGTATCCCCTGATCAATATCTTGCCATTTTGCAAAACTCCTAAATGCGATCTTGTACTGTTAAATAAAGATACCTGTAACCATACCTGTTCAAACTCAGATAACGTTTTTCAGATGTTGTATATTGCTATATTATTATATTTCACACACAAGTAAAAAAGCAAACACACACATACTGGTTAAAAGTACACAAGTAATCAGTTGCTCTCTTTTTAGTGGCGTTTGAATATTACCAAGACAATCTGAAGCTCACCTTTCTAAGATTAACTAAACAGTAACTTACGCAAAGACCTCTCACAAGTATGTATTTAAAATGCTCGCTAAATTGGCCTAAAGAGTCTTTGAATTATTAAGAGTATGTGTATTTCATAGAATCATAGAATCATAGAATGGTTCAGGTTGGAAGGGACCTCAAGGATCATCCAGCTCCAACCCCCCGCCACAGGCAGGGACACCTCCCACTAGAGCAGGCTGCTCAAGGCCTCATCCAGCCTGGCCTTAAACACCTCCAAGGAGGAAGCATCCACAACCTCCCTGGGCAACCCGTTCCAGTGTCTTACCACCCTCACTGTAAAGAACTTCCTCCTAACATCCAGTCTAAATCTCCCCTCTTCCAGCTTAAACCCATTCCCCCTCGTCCTGACATTACTAGACCTTGTCAATAGTCCCTCCCCAGCTTTCCTGTAGGCTCCCTTCAGATACTGGAAAGCCACTCTAAGGTCTCCTCGAAGCCTTCTCTTCTCCAGGCTGAAGAGCCCCAACTCTCTCAGCCTGTCCTCATAGCAGAGCTGCTCCAGCCCTCTGATCATCATTTCCATATTTTTGTTCATGAAGGAAGATGAGATGTTTCTCAGAAATGAAAATATCTTTGGTTTTTAAATTTCCATATTTGAAGTGCCCACATTTTGACACGTAGCCAAAGCATGTGTGACATTTTGATGAGGATAAATAAATGACAGCCTATTTCAAATTCATTTAAAAATAACAAGTTGTGGCCAAATACTAACTATTGGTCTGGTCTTAATATCCTATGGTGGTCATGAAGCCCATAGATTATTTAATTAGAATTGCTCTCCAGTGGGAGAGAAACAGATTTCATGATCTTTTAATAAGTTGTAGAATAGGATCATTTAGTCTAGAAAATAAACAAGCAAACACACACACACAAAAAAAACCCAAACCTAAAAAATACTACAAGTGTACCCTCTGTATGTTGTAAAGTGTCCCTTTTCTGTCTTTGAGGAGCTAATGAGCACAATTTCCAAAACTGTATTTTACTGCACTATTGCAGGCTTTGCATTTTAGTAAACTTTGTTGTTTGGTACAATGATTTTTAGTTTAATACTTTAATATTTCTCTTAAACCTTCAGAAAAAAAGAAGATGTGTCAGATATATTCATATGTTAACTGTTTACTTTTTCCCTAGCAGCAACCACTGTTTTACAGAACTGGAATAATATTGAGTTGGTCAAGATGTGGTCTTGTACATTTCAGTGTGTAAATAGGTCCATTTTCTCCCTGCAGTTTTATTGCTAAGTCATGACTGCTGTGCTCCAATGTTTCTAGTTAGGTTAATCTTCATCTTGCATAAGCAGAATTACAGCAAACTGAACTTCACAAAGAAGGTTACCTTAGTTAAGGGAATATTTGCTTTATAGAAAGTAAACTGGGACCACCAGATTTTGAGAACATGGAAATAATAAGCATGAACTTCAGATCTCGGATTTAACGTTCTCAGATAAGATCATCTTGTTTAGGGACAGTTGGCAGTTGTAAACTACACCTTATGGTTGTCTAACTCAGTTAAAATGTTAGTTAGGGGTGACTTATGAAGCCCCTTATCCTGAAAAGTGTCTGCTGCTTGATTGTTTCCTACTCTCCCCCTGAGTGAAGAATAACCTAACCGTGCTGAATTCCTAGCTACACTTAAAGAATGATTCACCTCTCACACACCATATCTGAATCTTTTTTTGTACATTCATGACCAAAAATCTTTCCTGTAGACTTTGGTTGAATGTCAGCTCTGACCAAGCAGAAGGTAGTTTGCATAATTAGGGTACAGGACTGAGACACAGTTCATGTCATGGCTTTTATGATGGATGGCTAAATAAGCTGAGATAGTTAGTTTTACCTCCCAGTGATTTGGTTTCTTACCTGTAAATTGTGCTCGACATTATTCTCTTCTTGTATAGTTCTCAACAGGCACTTCTAAAATAAAAGCAACATCAAACCCGTGACATATGACAAGAGCAATGCAAACAGAATGATTATGTCATACATGTAGGAACCTTAGAATCTGATAGAAACTGTGGAAAACCAGTTAAAACCTCTCACACCATCCACCCTCCTCCTACAAGTTACAAACAAATTAACAGGTTCAGAATTTCAAGAGAATATGTGACTGGGGAAAAAAGTACTCAGTGGTGTCAGACAAACATTGTCAATCTCATGAACCCAAAGAATGCTCTCAACTGGACCTTCTTTCTAAGTTCTGACTATGACTTGATACAGTACAACTTCTGAAAAGCTGTTGAGAAAAATATGGGTTAAAAAACAATATCATTCCTATATATTCCTAATAGTATTTACAATTGCATTCATATGATTATAGGTAGTGGTCAATGATTTGACGTCCAGATGGAGATGACTGAAAAGTGGTGTCCCTCTGGGGTTCACACTGGGACCAGTGCTGTGTAGTGTCTTCATCAGCAACACAGACAGGGGTATCAAGTGCACCACAGGAAGTTTGCAGTTGAGTGGTGCAGTGTCCTCCATGCCAGAGGGACCTGGACAAGCTGGAGAAGTGAGCCCAGGTGAACTTCATGAGATTTGACAAGGCCATGTGCAAGGTCCTGCACCTGGACTGGGACAATCCTCAGTACCAATACAGTCTGGGAGATCATGCGATCGAAAGCAACCCTGAGGAAAAAGACTTACAGATACCAGTGGCAAAAAGCTGGACATGGGTCGACAATGTGATCTTGCAGCCCAGAAAGTCAGTTGCACCCTGGACTGTTTCAAAAGAAAAGTGACCAGCAGATCCAAAGAGGTTATTTTGCTACATCAATCTACTCTATTGAAACATCACCTGGAGTACTGTGTCCAGCCCTGGGACTCTCAAAAAAAGAAGGACATAGACCTCATGGAATGAGTCCAGAGGAGGGCCACAAAAATAATCAGAGGGCTGGAGCACCTCTGCTGTAAAGGCAAGCTGAGAGAGTTGGGATCGTTCAGCCTGGAGAAGAGAAGGCTCTGGGGAGACTTTATAGTCATATCTCAATATCTGAAGGGAACTTGCAAGAAAGCTGGAGAGGGATAGTTTGCAAGGACATGTAGCAATAAGAGGCAGTGGTTTTAAACTAGAAAAGAATAGATTTAGATTGGACATTAAGGAGTTCTTTACTGTGAGGACGGTGGAACATTGGAACAGGTTGGCTAGGAAAGTGGTGGAGGCCCTGTTTCTGGAGATACTCATGGTCATGTTTGATGGGACTCTGAACAAGCTGATCTAGTTGGGGATGTCCCTGCTTACTGCAAGGGGTTAGACTAGGTGGCCTATAAAGGTCTCTTCCAACCCAAGGCATTCTATGTTTCTATATTATTTCTATTTGTATCTGTAACTATACAAATTTCATGTGAGTGTACACACATATATGTACTTTCCTCTCATGCTAATGAAGTTATAGGTTGATGATATTTTCCGGTCTTCATTTTTCCTGCATATACCTTAGGAGTTTACAGAAGCTCCAGAGAACAACACTGGACTGAATTTATTTGCATGTTACATACCCTGATTTCTGTGACTGACCATCTTAAGAACTGTGTTAGGGAACTGTTTCACAATCACAAGGTCAAACCCAGAGGAGTTAAGACAATCCATGAACAGCTCTTACAGACAACATACTAGCATAGTAGCCACCAAGTACCCTTTATGATGCTTACTTTAGGCTAACAATCGAATCCTACTTTCTTCCACATCTCATTTTTCTGAATCTTGAGTGGGGAGCTGCCAGATCCTCCTCCTGTAAAGCTGGCTCAAGCATTCTGGGCTTTTATTTCAGTTTCAGAAGCTTATTGTAATGATTGCTGAGAAAGCATAACAATGCCGGTTGGGCCTCAATCAGTCTCTCCTTGGCAGTACATTATGCACACTCTTGTTAATGACATCCGTCTCTTAGAGTGGCCAATATCTCCAGAAAGGACTGGTCATAAGAAGTTTCTGTTGAACACATAGAAACTGTGAAAGATTGTATCCTCACTTTCAGAGGAATTTTTTGTACAGGTAGCAACAGGACTCTACTACAAAAAAAATACTCCTGGCAAATGAGAAGAGCCCCTCCAAAACAAGGAGTAACTTCGATACCGTAAGACCAGTTGTAAAATGTTTACTATGTATGTATTTCTTCTGCCAGCATTCTCAGAGATCCTTGCAACTTTTTTTTTTTTTTTTTTTAAAAAAAGAAACAAAACAAAACAGCTAAATGGAAAAAAAACTCCCTCTGAAAATAAACCGAGAAGGAAATATATCAAGCATTGAAAATTTCAAGTCAAATAAGTCATGCTTGGCAAGGCTAAAAGCAACTGACAATGGAGTCCTAGGTATGAATGATGTTAGGCAATCTTAACGAGACATTGCTACCTTCTAATTTAAAGCAAAGTTCTGATAAACACCTACCCCACTGCACAAAAGCAAGTTTTACATGTCTTGCAAACAGCACAAGAAGACTTGCAGAACTCCTTCACTTTGACATTTCATTTTCACTTTGAATAAAAAGATGCCACTTGGTGATGTGACAGCAGTGCCGTGTATTATATCTGCAGCATCACTGGCTTTGTCAAATCAGCATGGATAATTCAAGGCTACTGCTTTCCTCTTTTAAAATACTGCTATGCCTGGATTTTATTTCTTGCTTACCAAAATAATTCTGTATGCGAAAAGGAATGTTAAAGCCATTGCACATCTCAGGTTTCAGGAGATTGTTGGAGGAAATAACCATCCACAAATTAAAATGTTAGTAGTTCAAGGATAGTTTTGTGATTGCAAAGGAAATAATATTGGGACACTGGAAAGATATTTCTTAGCATCATCATAATTTTTCATGGACATTAAACTACTGTAGATACTGTTGCTTTCTTCTCACTCTGTATCCAGATAATCAAGACTTTTCCCTGGAATTTTTACCAAAATATGGCTTTGACTTGTCATAGTGCAGTGCTTTATAAACCATAATGAACTATTAATGAATGTTTACCAGTCTTGAGGAGGGCATTGAAAAACAGCGATTGACTCTCTAGTGGTCATATGAAAGGTCTGTGGCAGCTAAAATTGAGTACAGACCCCTCAAGTCTTCACTCAAAGTCTTTATGACAGTATTATCTTCTCAAAATGCAAGACCTGAAAGTAACAATTGTTTTTTTCTCTAAATGCATCTTCTTTATTCATACTCCAGTAGCTCACAGGAGTTCACAGAGTCTAGACTAAGAATTCATACTGTGTGTTCTTCACAAACTCATCACAGAACTACATGGCCTTAGCAAGCCAAGAGATGAAGAGAGCTACGTATGCTTTAGTCTAAGAGCAAAATACCCACCACAGGATTTCAGGAATAGGCTTACATTCTAAATCAGAGGAGAAAAGACAGGTCTCTGAAGCAATGTTGGTCTCTGTCATGAGCATAGAGATAGTAACCAAGCTTGTTCTGTAGAAAAGAACATGAAAAGATCAGCTCATTATTCCATATGTTTCTGTGTATATGTGCATATATAAGAAAATAAATGGCCATATGAGCTAGACCATCACCACCCTGTTTCTAACAATGACCAGAAAAGTACACAATTTGACATAAACTGGATTCTCTGTCTACAGTTAAATAGAACATTGAATAGCTGGTCTGAAAGAGATGATCAAGTTGAGTCCCTGTGGGTGAGAAGTAAGGGGAAGGCCAAAAGGGCTTACATCCTGGTAGGAGTCTGTTATAAACCACCTAACTAGGAATAAGAAGTTGATCTATTACTCTTTAAGCAACTGGAGGCTGCCTCAAGATCACCTGCCCTTGTTCTTGCGGGCAAATTTAGCCTGCCAGACATCTGCTGGGACTTTAATACTGCATAGAAAAGGCAGTCTAGAAGGTTCCTAGAGTGTGCAGAGGACAACTTCTTATCTCAGCTGTTACATGAGCCTACCAGGAGTGCAGCCCTACTCGACCTGCTGCTGACAAATAGAGGGGCTGTTGGGGGATGTGGTGGTAGGAGGCTGACTGGGGTCCATTGACCAGGAGATTATAGAGTTTTCAATATAGGGTGAAACAAGGAGGGGCATCAACAGAACCTCCACACTTGACTTCTAAAGGGCAGACTTCAGCCTATTTATGGAACTAACTTGAAATGTTCCTTGGGAAATAGCCCTTAAAAACAAAGAAAGAACTCCTGAAGGCACAGGAGCAGCTGTGTCATTGTGCCAGAAGATGAGCTGACGAGGGAGGCAGCCAGACTGGATGGGCAAGGAGCTGCTAAAGGAATGAAAGATAAAGAGAGTGTATCACCTTTGGAAAGAAAGGGGAGGTATCCCAGGAAGAGTTCAAGGATGTTGCTAGGTCTTGCAGGGAAAAAATGAGAGAGGCAAAAGCCCATTTAACACTTAGGCTGCCACTGCTGTTAAGGAGAATAAAAAATGTTTCTATAAATATATTAATGGCAAGAGAAGGGGCAAGGACAACCTCCAGTCCTTATTAGATGGAGAGGGGAATATAGTGACAAAGGATGAGGAAAAGGCAGAGGTACTTAACACCTTCTTTGCCTCAATCTTCAATAGTGGGACAGGTTGTCTCCAGGACAACTGGACTTCTGAGCTGGCAGATGGAGTCAGGGACCAGTACAGGCCCCCTGTAATCCATGAGGAAGAAGTAAGGGACCTGCTGAGTCACTTGAATCCTCACAAGTCCGATGAAATATATGGGATCCATCATAGGGTGCTGAGAGAGCTTGGACATATTCACTGTGATATGGATCAAGAACTGGCTGGAGGGCTGGGCCCAGAGAGTGGTGGAGAATGGTGCCACATCCAGTTGGCAGCCAGTCACTAATGGTGTTCCCCAGGGATCAGTGCTGGGCCCAGTCCTGTTCAATATCTTTATTGATGATCTGGACCAGGAGATTGAGTCCAGCATCAGTAAGTTTGCAGATGACACCAAGCTAGGAGCAGGTGTTGATNCCTGTACTCAACACTGGTCAGGCCACACCTTGAGTACTGTGTCCAGTTCTGGGCTCCTCAACTCAAGAGAGATGTTGAGGTGCTGGAACGTGTCCAGAGAAGGGCAACAAAGCTGGTGAGGGGCCTGGAACACAAACCCTATGAGGAGAGGCTGAGGGAGCTGGGGTTGTTTAGCCTGGAGAAGAGGAGGCTCAGGGCAGACCTCATTGCTGTCTACAACTACCTGAAGGGAGGTTGTAGCCAGGTGGGGGTTGGTCTCTTCTCCCAGGCAACCAGCAACAGGACAAGGGGACACAGCCTCAAGTTGTGCTGAGGGAAGTATAGGCTGGATGTTAGGAGGAAGTTCTTCCCAGAGAGAGTGATTGGCATTGGAATGGGCTGCCCAGGGAGGTGGTGGAGTCACCGTCTCTGGAGGTGTTCAAGAAAAGACTGGATGAGGCACTTAGTCTAGGATGAGGCCATGGTCTAGATGACTGGATAGGGCTGGGTGATAGGTTGGACTTGGCAGTCTTGGAGGTCTCTTCCAACCTGCTTGATTCTCTGATTCTATGAAAATTTCCTTGTATTTTATGTTCATTTTGTTTCAGACAGTGAATCTTTTAATATCAGCAAGACTGCGTTTACAGCAGATGCTGCTTTAGAAGGAACTTACTCAATGTGAAAGAGAGTTGTGAGGAGGTAAGATGATAAGAAACCTATCAATTGCATATTCTCTTTAGGTGCACTCGTGTAAATCAGGAGCATGATCAAGGCCAAAGGAGTTACACAAATGGGTAACAGAAGATTGAAATACAGAATTAATCCATGCCTTGCACTGTACAGACTACTTACCTTTCTTCTAAAATTTATGAAAAGGTTGTTCTGGAGTCACACTTAAAAAATCTTTTTACACAAGAATTTCAATCACTTCTCTGAGGACTGTAATATTTTATTAAAGAAAACCAGATCAGAATTTGCATGACCACCTCATCCTCCTCTGATGTCCATTTACTTCCCTTTCCCACACAACAAAATCTCTGAGACTCTAATCAGGGATACTCAGGACTTGTTTGGACATTTTGATTTAAAGCACGTCAGAGTTTTCTATATATTACACACGCCAGACTTCGGGGGGTGGGGGAAAGCTGCCTTAAACAACAAAGGGCTGTGGCTGCCTTCAACAAGAGACTGCTTGTTTCCAGTCTGGTGAGTTGAACACTGAAGAGACAACTGATGCCAACAGTCACCAAGGTGCACAGTCCTGTGCTGTCTTAGATGCTCAAATTGCTACTGATTTCTGGGGCTGGCTATATACCTTCATCACAGGGAAGAGCCTCATCCTTGAATGCATGGCTACGCAGTAGGAACATGAAAGGAGGAATGTGATGGTTAAATCAAAAAACCTGTTTGATGCATTTCATCATTTTTCTGTGATGTCAGGATCTTCCATATGGAACAGCACCTTACTCTGGTGGAAGCTTCATGAAAACCATGAGAACATGTGAAGAATCAGGTGTTACAGACCAAGGCTAAAGGCTTAGGGAAATGGCTCCCTGAAAGTAGCTTTCATATCTTGCCATCTTACAAGGATAACAGAAGGTTGTGGCTTTTAAACAACTGAACTGTTTTAGCTCAGAATGCTTACAACCTCTCCAATAAATTAAAGATCATGTCATTTTGACATAGAGAAAGCATAAATCTAGCATACACCAAGGAGATTCAGGCAATCACTGTACCAACATTAGAAAGGTTTTATGATTGTTGTCACACACACACACACAAAAAGCACAATAAGAAAGTAAAAGAAGAAGCTTGGCCTGACTTGCATTTAGAGATATAATGATTTTTGTATCCCTTAGTCTTCTTGCCTTTGTGATTTCCACAAGATTTTCATTTCCAGAGATGTTATGCACTTGCTTTCAAAGGAATTCAATATTTTCATTCAGGAAAGTAATTTCACAGCAAAGTAACAGAGAGTAGTGTCTTGGGTATTCATTTTCTGAGCTAATCTTTCAAAGTCAGTTTGTGTTGCAAGAAGCAGAGAAGACATGAATAGATATAAACCCTTTATATTTGGTTTCCACAACCCTTCTCCTCCAGTATTCTCCAAGTTTAGGCTAAAGTAATGCCTATGTAGAGATCACATGAAAATAAGTACCAGCTTATGGAATAGAATGCACAATGCACCTGAAAACAACCTACTGCACTGAGCCTGAGCCCAGCACCAAGTGATGTCTTCACCTTTCTTGTCTTGCAGTTGGATGTGACATCACCGTACCCATCTGTAGCAATTTAAAGCTAACACTCTATTTTTATTCTAAAATATAATTGATGGAGAGGAACTTTCAGGACACCACTTAAAAATTTACTCTATTTTCTCCTCACTGCTCTAAGAACAAGAAGAGAAAACTGGAAGACTAAAGTGAAAGGAAATGACATTGCTTACTTCCTTAGATACCTCTGTGCAGATAAAAAGCTAATCCTGATAAAACCAACTCTGAAATCCTTCCAACCCATGTAAAGTCAAAGTTGTGCATTAGTAGACAAACAAGGTTAAAGCCACACAATTTTCTGAACCAGACTGGGCAGGGTATGAAAGGAGTAGAGGGAGCCATAGATAGCCAGGGAAGTATCTCTCTCTCCTCTACTCCAGTCTTTGATGTGTTTCAAAGAAATAAAAATTCAAAACATTCCTGGTGTTTCATGAGAGGTCCAGGGTGCACTAACAACAGGGTGAACAAACAAGGCCCTGCCTCCTCCTTTGTTTTGCAGAGTAGGCATGGTCCACAACCTTGAGGATGGCAACGTTTGTTCTTCACACAAAGATAAGGCTGGCCAGCGACTCCCTGACTCCAGACACTTTGCCCGCCCCTCACCCAACCACAAGCAGAACAGGAAGGATGTTGAACAAAGAAGCATCAGAAATGGCAATGAGCACTACGATATTCAGGGTCTGTAAAAAATCCATTAGAAAAAGCACAGACCCACTTTCAATGAGGAAAGGGTCTTTTCTCTCTCCTCCTTTGGTTTATATTGTTAATCTTTCTTCCTGGATGACTCCACACAAATACTTTTTGTTTTCTTCTGTGGTTTTACGTGCCAAGAATATAAGGAGGAAGGGACTGAGGCCCTTTCTTGGCAAGCTTTCAAATTACTTCCATAGGAGACATACACCCTGTTGCCATCCTTCTAAAGGTATAAATTAAAGGAGCGATGAGGAGTTCAGAGCAATTCAAATCCAGTAAAGCTTAGGTCCTTCTCCAATTCCTCATTACAGTGAACTCTGGCATCTGCTGCACACCCTCATCTGGAGGAATAAAGCTACACATGGGAAGAAGTAGATGAGCAGAAATCTTGATTTACATTGCATCATCTCATGATGAAACAGGAATTGCTAAGTAAAATATAGCCCGTAAGGGAAAAATGCTGACAATTCCCGTAGCAACAAGGCTACCTTTGGCACATATATGTGTATATGGACACACTTAAGTGTTGGACATCCTTTGAATAAAGCCATCATTTCAGAGAGGCAGCTATTTTAGGTTGCCTGCAACCTTTGCTATACTGGATGTTACTCTGGTGGCATTTTTCTTTCAATTTATCTGTTTTCCTCCCTTAAGCATATTTTATGCAAATAAAAGTGATTCTTTACAGATGTAGTCTGTGTGCCAGCTTCATATTTTCTGCAGGTAATCTACTTTCATTCAACTTAAAGTGAATTCTATGATTTTTATTCAGGACTCTAGATATTCACACCACATGAAAAAGTTTTCAAGATGCCTTATATAATGTCTTTCCTCAGGATCCATATGGGAGGTCTCAAACACTATCACAACCAAGCCACAAAGCAGGTAGTAAAAACTAGCTTAATATAGAAAATGCATTTTGAAGTTTCCTATTTATTGATTGATGTTTCTATAGCTCTTACACATCTTTGCCTCTATTTTTCTTCACAGGTTATGCAACTGGTATATGTCTTGCAACTAGACACCTCCTAATAACAAAGTTGAGCTTCTCATTCAGACTTGGATTGAATTTATATAGGATGAGACTTGGATTCACTAATCTTGATGAGAACATCTTTGCTCCAGATGGATGCACAGGAAGTATCTGCCACTTGAGTGTCAGATATTGTCCAAGCTTGCACCATTCTGTGGAATGGAGCAAAGATGAAGGAAGTTTTTCTTCTCCCCAGAGGTCTAAGCCACACTAACAGCCAATCTGTTAACTTTCATGTTCTTAATGAAGCCCCTGTTGGTGTTGATGCTTTGTGCTGCAGCCAAAAAAAGTAAAAATCTGCAGATAACATTTCTTACATTTCACCATGACTACTCTCTTACCTTTGTAATTTAGGGCAAGAGCAGCTTCATACCATGCTCACCCTAGAAAAAAAAGGGTTTTAAAAGTTACCTAAACTGTTTTTACAGTTATTTTGAGCAAAGCAAATTAGGTTGTCAGGTTGTCTCCAAATTAATCTCCATCTAGCCTTTCCATCACAGCACAAACATATCTCTGTTAATAACTAGAAAATTACTTTTTCAATAAAATGAAATAAATCACCCTGAAATAAATAAATAATGTTGCCAAGACGAATGTACAGGTACCAGACACGTATTTTGCCCTTTGTAGCCTCTGTATCCAAACAAACACCTACATGCATAAATGGCAAGGAGCTTCAGGTATCAGTAGTGGTTTGAGGTAGCTAAATCAAAATACTGCCAACCAGCTCTCCTTTCCTGAAAGGCAGTGGTAGAAGGCTGCATGCTCTCTCCAACTGACCATCTAATAATTCAGGATCGACCCATTAAAGCAAAGGGGCTTTCTTGATTTATTTTTAATCTTAATCACAGTATTTCAGCTGTCATCTGTGTACTCTCAAGCCCAGATATGAGATTCTTATCATCATCATCAAAATCCATTGCCACATACTTAAATGCTGTAACTCTGCTGCCCTGGAAACACCATGACTTCAAGTTTCTGAACCATTCTCCTCCTAATTCTTTTTTTTTTTCTAGGTGGCTGTTGTTGTTTATCAGAGTTTCATGTGTGTTACAAAGCAGAAACAATTACATGAGGGAGACCAGGAGCATGCTAACTACAAGAAAAACTCACAGTTGTCATAAACACTCTGTATTTTAATGCACAGCTTCATCTTTAGGTAAAATTAATTAAAGAGCAGATGTTCTGTCATACTTTGCATTAGGTATGGTTGTCTTTGAGATTCTAGCTCTTACATTTGCTGTGGCTTAATTTGCATTATTATGCTTTTTGAGCCTGAGGCATGAGTAGTCAAGTGGTAAACATTAGATATACAGAACTCTATTTCCAAAATGCACCTTCACTATTAGGCTGGCTAATATAATTCTGTTCTATTTTAAGCCAAATCCACTCTCCCTCCCTTTTTCATTTCCTTTCGACGTGTAACGTGGCAAGGAGACAGACCAAAAGAAAAAGACAGACAAACATATATATTGTACGTGAGTGTATGCATGTGTACACAAGTACTTAGTAGCACAAGGGGCTTTGTGTACAGCGAGTCATATGTAGAACATTAGCTGCACATACTAGCAAGCATGCCAAAATTCTTTATCTTACATATGGAAGAAGCTTCCACTGAATTCCTTACATTTTCCTAGAGGTTTGCATACCAGATATATGAAGCCACTTCTGCTTTTGTTGTTTTGAAACTGAATCTCCAAACTGAATTCTCATTTTCTAAATACAACTGCTGGAAATTGATGTCTGAAAACTTTTCAAGCAGTGATCAAAGTCTGATGTGAATTAATTTGTCATCATAACAGAGCACTGCTTACAAGTCATTTCAGGCTGGATTTCAGCAAAGGCAACAGATATCTAGGTTGACAATTTCATTTAAAAGGATAGAAAGCCTTACACTTTTCTTTCATTGGTATCTTGATTTAATGAACATACAAACACATCATCACCATATGTTCTAAATATCAGCTTCAGTCTTGTTCTTAAGAAATATCTTGGAAAAATGCCAATGAGAGAAACTTGGAAGAAACTTGAAAAGGTTTTGAGACATATTGCTGCAACTTGGGAAAGCAAATCCACTGGTGACTAATTACCCAAGAATGTAATTTGAATAGCAATGTCAGTAAATTGTCAACATACAATTAACAGACATACAATGACAGAATTCATACTAAGGATAACAAAGCCAGTTGTGGCAATGATTGGATTTCCTAATACCTAAGAAACATTAATCTCTACAGCAGGTCATAGATATGTGATGAAAATGACACCCACAATTCACGTTATGAAAACCTTAGATGAGGTATTACTACAAACAAGGCAGCAAGCCACAAAGTTGTTGGAGATCTGTTCTTACTCCTTGAACAGCATGCTGCAAGGAGCTACCACTCTTCTCGACTTCCACCTGTTTTCTGATCAAATACAAAAATACCCACGCAGTAGCACACAAGCATGCACACACACAGCCATTTCGTATTTTCCTTAGCATCCCCATGGCTTTGATTCTGCTTTTTCTTTTCTGTGAATGCCCCTTGTAGTATTTCTCATTGATTAGTGTGGCACTTATTTGTGTGAAATTACTCATCAGCCAAGGTCTCTGCTGCTGGCTCTTGCTAACAGAGTGCTTTTAAGCTCTAGCAGTTTTCTTTTTTTAGCCAGTTTTTCTTCCACAGCAGGAAATTCGATGAGCTTGAAATAAGAAAAGTGGTGACAATGATGTCAGAACCTTGACCAAGGCTCCTAGGACAAGGTAGTCAAGAAGTGCAGTGAGATGCAGTTTCAGTTCCAAAGTACTGTTCATATTCTTCATCCGTGACAATAATTATCAAGCAACCCTTCACATTCATCTACATTCTGTGCTTTCATGATTTTTACTTGTTGTTTTTTTTTTCTCAGTTTGTTGAGAGCCTGAGTTTTTAGCTAATTATGTGATGGAGGTGGTGGTAGAGGATTAGCAACAGATTTCAGTGAGGTGCTTTGTTCCAAACACTAAAATACATTTAGGTGTGCTCAGCAGCCTAAGGAATTGACAGCATCAAGCAAAGCCTTATACCTCTATGTGGTCCATTCAAAGCCATTCTAGGTTAGTAAGTAATGAATGTGACAACTCCTGCATGGCTGGTTGTCAGACAACATGAAACAGGTTGGGGGTTTTACACTTTAATGCCTTACGGATGTGTTTAGCAAAATAATGATAATAATAATAATAATAATAAT
>WAAF01010910.1:0-36056 GCA_013400475.1 Tricholaema leucomelas | reverse complement strand
CTAGTCTAGTCTAGTCTAGTCTAGTCTATCTGCTTCCTAACCCCCACCCTGGCCAACCCTCCAAACCTCTTTGAGCATAAGGCCAAGTCTTGGGTAAGGTACATGGGTGGGAGGAAGGTGGAAGGGTGGTTGAGACCCCCTGCTGGAGAGTCAGGTTTCTGGGAGGGCTGTTGTGTTTCTGTATTACCTTTTAAACTTGTTTATGTTGTAAATATCTGGTTGTATATTGTGCTAAGCTGTAAATATAAAACTTCATTTAATTTCCAGAGCCACTGAGCCTAGTCTAGGTGATTTTTTTTCAAAGTGGTGGGGCGGGGTTTCAGGTAACACCCAAACCATCACAGTGTTTCATACAGTCAGTGTTTCATAGCAGTAAGTATAGTTTTACTGCTGTTCAAAGAAATGCTGTGATTTTTTTTCCTTCTCATTTTTTTAGCAGGCAACTCTTAGTTTCATGTAAATGGGATAACATTCCTCCCTCATCTCTCAGTTACTGAACTGCAAATGCGTCTCTAAATCAGAGAAATACTAAATGGTGAGCACATTCATATGGTAAGACTAAAGACTTGCCCAAATTAAAAGGGACACTGAAAAAGATTAATGAAAGGTCTCAAACTGCTCTTTGTTCTTCCTTGATTAAAAAAACTATAGTAAAAATTAAACCTTTCACTGTACACAGCATTATTTTTTTATTAGGAATGGTAGGTGCATTCCAGCAATTCATACAATAACCACTACATTCAATCCTTTCTCTTGCAGTAACTTCCAAATTGTGTGGGTTTTCAGCCTGATTAGATCTCTTCTGAGTGGGACTACTTAACATATTTTAAACATTTAGGCTGCTTAACAGTGTCACAGATGCCAGTGATGTTGTATGGAGAAAAGCTAGGGACAATACATAGTCCTTCATATGTTTGGACAGAAAATATTTTTTCCATGGTTATAGATAATTTATATGGCCAGATGAGAGTGATGAGACCGGTGAAGGGAGTGGAGGGAAAGTCTTACAAGGAGAGGCTGAGGGAGCTGGAGTTGTTTAGTCTCAAGAAAAGGAGACTCAGGGGGACCTTATACACTCTACGACTACTTGAAGGAAAGTTGTATTAAGGTGAGGTCGGGTTTATCTCCCAGGCAGCTAGTGATCAGAGGATATGGCCTGAGGCTGTGCCAGGGGAGGTTTAAATTGAATGTCAGGAAGCACTTCTTCACAGAATGGGTAATTAGACACTGGAATGGGCTGCCCAGGGAGGTGGTGGAGTCACCATCCCTGGAGATGTTTAAGGAAAGATTGGATGCAGCACTTAGTTACATGGTCTAGTTGATGTGCTGGTGTTAGATCATAGGCTGGACTTAATCTCAGAGGTCTATTCCAGTCCCAATAATTCTGTGTGATTCTGTGCGAAAACTTCAAGGGCATCTCAACTGGATGCGTTCCTGAGTGATCTGGTATAGGTCATCCTGCCCTGGCAGGGGGATTGGACTAGATGATCTTTTGAGGTCCCTTCCAGCCCCTGACATTCTGTGATTCTGTGAATTCTCTTTTTCTCATTTCAAAGCAGTGTCATTAAAATAATCCATTTACATTGCTCCCAAACTAGCTTGAGAAAGGTAAGAATAGGGTCTGTATTTATTCAAATACTGCATCATCCACCAAACGCCAAGCAATTCCTGTCTTCTTATAAATAATTCCATAGAATACTATGTTTACTGACATCAAGATTCACTTTGTGAATGCAAATGTAGCATGTGATATAACATATGGAGTGAAGCATTTCTGCTCTTGCCAATTACAGATTTGGTATTTAAATGCATTCTACAGAGGAAATTTTCAGTGTTTTGGGGAGGTTTTTGAACCTGACCTTGTATTTCTGTTTTATATCTAAAATCACTTATGTGATTGGATTTACCAAGGAAAAGAAATAATTTACACTGCCAACTTAGAAATGTAATATATTAGTAAATTCTGCATTTCCTTTCTCTTTATGCTTGCTGCAAAACACTTATTTTCACTAGTATTTGTCACAAAGTAAACTGTAGTAATGGAAGCACAGCTCCAAAAATAGAAAAAATCCAGTAGGTACAGTGCCACAAGGCCAGAGTGACAATACTTAGTATGTCCTTCTGGTAAAGCAATCACTGTAGAGTGTAGAGCAGAGTGACTCTTGAAGCAGGTTAGTTCCAGTGGAGCTCACAGACTATAAGGCCTTTGCTCTTATGCTGGTCTTCCAGGCAGTATACTGAAAGAACATACTTTTGATGCTAGGTTAACATGCCCTTCCTGACTTCATCTGCTCCCACATCACTATGACTTCATTATGGTGAAGAATAGATTATACAATGAAACTACAAAGATAGCCTTATTATTTTTGAAACTATAAAGACAGCCTTGTTACTTTTCAACAGGTCATGCATACAAATGTTGAGTATACAAAGCTCAAAATCTCCAAAATGGTATCCCCACATTTGTACTATTTTTTCATAAAAAAAAGTCAACATTAGGAGAGGTATGAGGTGGCAGCTGGGTTGCTAGAACACAAAAAACCCCAAACCTCAACCAACCAAAATGAATAAAAAAAACCCAACCAAACCCAAACTGAACAAAAAAAACCAACCCAACAGAACTGAGAAAACCTCTTACTACTCTCAACAGTCTGGGAATTGCAGCCTATGTTATGATTTAATATAGACAGCCTAATGCACAAAACCCTGGTCTCAATTACTACAAGTAATTTTAGAGCCCATATTACACTTTTGACTGATACAAATAAGCAGAAGGAGCTCACTTTCACTTTAGATCTTTTACAAAAGTTAACATGATACATTTCTGAACAGCAGGGTTTTCTAGCCTCAGGTTGTTTTAAGCTACATCACAATTTATCTATAAAATAATGTTAATAAAGTTTGGGAATGAAAGGTTTGTATTATTTTGGTTTTACCTGTTGCAGTAATAGACTGCATTGTTGGGATCCAGTTCTATAGCCCTAGTATAACAATCCACTGCAGCAGCATAGTTTTCTTCTTTCATATGATTGTTACCTGAAAATACATTTTACAATCTCTTAATTAAAAGATACAGTGTCATGTACGAAAGGAAAAAAAGCAGCCACATTAGAGAATCTGTATAAGACATTTATGAATATACCACTGGAGAAGATGACTTTGAGGGTTCCTCCCAACCTCATGCAATCTGTGAAGCTGTGAGGTAACCTCTTAAAAATTGAATTGCCATGGAATAATGCAAATAAAAATACCTACTGTATCTGTAAAATAGATTATGTCCATTGTAATCCAGCACAAACCTTCCCCTTCCGACATTGCCATTTTATGCTTTCCAGATAATTTCTATTGTTAAAAAAAAATCACTTTGTTGAGTACTATTTTAATTATAGTTCCACCCTAGTATATACATCAGTCTTAACTCTCTTTGAAAGTCTCATAATTCAATAGGTTGTATGTTAATTACTTTTCCATCTAATTTTTTAAGTGTCCCAGTAACTTGTAACTATCTTCATAACATGGAAAATCAAAGAAAATCAAAATTAAGCACATAAGCCTCACTTCTGTGATGCCACATAATTAATGAGTTAAGTTAGTGAGACGTATGTATAGCATGGGCAATTAAAAAAAATCCAGAGGTAACATTTGTCACCAAAAATCTCAAAAATTCTATCACAGTATCACAGTATCACCAAGGTTGGAAGAGACCTCACAGATCATCAAGTCCAACCCTTTACCACAGAGCTCAGAGCTAGACCATGGCACCAAGTGCCACGTCCAACCTTGCCTTGAATTCTGTTCAATAATGAAGTAAGTTTCATAAATATCTCAAGTCAAGTGAAAAAAAAAAAATAAAGACAAATTTAACTTTCCTATGGAAAATAAATTCTGGAGTAAAGTCTCTAACATAAGATACACGCTCATTCTTTCCTCATCAACATAGGGCAATCTTGGCACTTTCTTTCTTTCCTGGCAACAGAGAAGAAAAAGTGCTAGTTCAGACTGCCCAAGTTTAAGGCTGTTCCTTGTCCTGCAACTACAGATCTTTGGCTTGACAGATTCTACAAAAGCCTCGACCTCCCAGAAATGCCATAAAGATAAATTAGACTTCCACTGACTTCCTTGTACTATAGCAGAATATTACAATCTTTTCCCAAAATAATCAGGAGAGGGGATAAATCAACAGGTTACTACAGAGGTAAGTTACTGCACAAACAAAGGCTGGAAAAGTTCAGTCAGTGCAACGTTTTGTCTCCAACATAAAGCAAAAATCTGTGGAGCAAGCAGGATTAGGTTCCTGTGCTAACTGCAATACTTGCATTTATCTGTGAACTCAGAGAGCTTAATAATCAAATAGATTTAAGTACCTGAGTATCACCAAGGTAGTACAAAATCACCTCTTCCCAATAATGATTTTACTGGGCCGTAATTATAGTCATCAATCCCTGACACTGAGAAGGCAAACTGAAACTGTGATGGCATGCATGCCCTCAACATACATACAGAATGTATTTGTATCTGTCCCATTTCTACTGGCTCACCAAATGTTAAGTCTTTCCTTTGATCTAAGGTCTGTACACTAGGTCCTGTTGTCAGTTAAAATACCTGCAAGTTACTTGCACTTCATGACATTGCAGTGAGTAACGTTTCTTTAAAACAAAACTACCATCAACGACTACCAAAGACGGAATAACTGATACTGCTCTGAACTACAGATGACCTGTGGTACAGGGAGCTAATATCAAAATGTACCTTTCTTGCCCTCTACCCAGCTCAAGACTGAATATAGCTGGGCCTACTATTTCTGCTGAGATTAAGCAATCCAGGACAAAAGGAAACACAACTGTAATACTTATCTTATTGCCAGACAAAAATTCTTAAGACAAAAAGCTCCCACAAATAGTTACACTTTCAAACGCGTGTCCTCTATAATCTATATACCTATTCCTAGAATCTAAACTGTGGTAATGCCCAGATTTTTTTAGGATCAAGCTGTCGTTACACTATACAAACCTGCACACAATTTGTGCTCTTACGTAGTTTACACCAAGTCAAAGTGTCAAGTGACATACAAGGGTAGACACACAAATTCAGCTACTTACTAGATTGGGTGGTTTACTACTTCCTGGTTTCAAAATGACCAAGACAGACAACTTATCTATCTGACTCTGCTTTGCCATTCCTTAGCTGATTTTTACAGGTACTAGGACTGGTTTGAGAGTAGAAGTGCCATACAGATCAACAAAATATTCCATTGCTATGGATAGACAGATAGAAATGAGGAAATTAAAGTGTTAAGAATTACAGTATTATAGAAGATAGGGGTCAAATGGCCTTCCTCAAGTTATCTGATCTATCTAACTCAGTGCAGAAAATATGCATGATAGTGTTAATGGATAATACACATGTGAAAATGAGGATTAATATGACAAAGCAGCATTAGAAAATGGGTCAGAAAGTTTTAATTTTGTTAAAGGAAATGAACCAGAGACATTTCAAGCAGCACCAAACTGCTTACTAATGCCCCTGCTAGGGCATCTCAGACCTGATGCTTTGGTCTAAGACTAGATGATTTAATTTTCTTCAGTAGTGACATGGCATTGTTCTAAAAACACCACAAAAAAGACTAACACATAACACACATTCATTTCATTTACTCAGTTTATTTCACAAACCCCTGTGGGCTGACAGATGATAAGACAGAATCACAGACTTAAAATAGGCATTGTCTATTCTACTTTCCATGAGCTGGCTGTAACAGACAGGAAACTGACAAGCCAGCATGCACAGCAGATATGTTACAACTTACAAACTAATTTTCACTTTCGATGTTGTGGTGGGTGGAATATTATCCCCAAAATAAACATTCGAGCTCTCATTCTTTGAATTAATGACCTAATGAGTAATCTGAACAATTAGGAAAACATTTTCAGAGCTTGAATGGACTGCATTCATGACTACCTATGGACAGTTCTAAGATACGACAGATATGGAATTTATTCTCAAAACCTCTGGAGATTTCTCAACATCATTAGCCTGAAATTTTTGAGATGAATACATCTACCTTGCGATTATAAACTTAGTTATTTTTTTCTACAAAACTCAAATACCTGTAAATCCAACAGATCATCAGAAGTATCAATACACCTGACTCATGATAGTTATGAGTGCTACATGCCTTTTCCCCCTCCCACGTCTTTTCAAGGGGAAAAAATTGATTCATTCTTCAGTAGCACTAGTGAAGACTTCTACAGTGCAGCTGCTTTTCCACACCTAACATCAATAACATTTATCAAAGGAAAAATAAAACTATTGACTTTTCTGCAATTCTAATGTAATAGGGACTTTTTAGGCTATCAGGGAGTGACAGGACTTGGGGGAATGGAGTAAAGCTGGAGATGGGTAGGTTCAGACTGGATGTGAGGAGGAAGTTCTTCACCATGAGAGTGGCGAGACCCTGGAATGGGTTATCCAGGGAGGTGTTTGAGGCCCCATCCCTGGAGGTGTGTAAGGCCAGGCTGGATGAGGCTCTGGCCAGCTTGATCTAGGGTAGGGTGCCCCTGCCCTTGGTCCCTTCCAACTCTGACTGATTCTATGATTATAAATAATTTCACATATGTGAAATACTAACCCTAGTAAGTTTGTAAGGCTTCTTCTGTTGGCTTCAGGTGGGTCAGCTTTTAAACTGTTTTAATATTCAGCTAGCATATAATCCTTGACATCACATAACCTTTTCAATATATAGTATTGCTATATATAGCAATTCCATGGACAAATAGAGAAATATACAATATACTGAACAATAACTGTCTATTCTTTAAAGTTGCTGCTACTCAAGAATGCTGCCCAGGACTTCACACGTTATGCCTTAGTAAGTATTGAGGTACTTCCTGAGCAAGGGAGAGAATAGACTACATTTTCTTAGATTCTACATGCTGCAAGCCATTTAGTCCTTTTCCAACAAAACAATCAGCAAACAATATAAGCTTCAAGCCTTTGTGTGCAACACTATCCATGATATCCACGTTTGTTATAACAAAATAACAAAAGCATAAGATACTTATTCCTGTGTTTATTACAAACCTTCATCCTTCAGCTGGTCTGCCTTTAAAGCATCCTCTGGTAAAGAATCAGAGAGAGGCAGCATGTTGTTCTGTATGTAAACAAACAAAATAGCTTTTTCATTAAAATATAAACTCTGATTTTATTAAATACTTACATCCCGGGCAGCACTGCATCAACAAGCAACCAGTTTCAATGTTGTGCACAGAAAGTAGGAAAGAACTAAATGTCACTAAAGCATGCCTAGAAGGGAAAGAGAGCTTGCTTTCTACTACTGAAAATCCCTTATGGCTCACCACACATTTTAAGGTGATCAAGGAGAAGATAACTGCTAAGTCTTTACTACAGTCTTGGTTTTCCTACTTCTGACTCTCTTATTTGCCATACTGGTTGTTCCTATGCTTCCTGTAGTGGGGATCTCAGATAAATTATTATTAATACACATTTTTGAAGTTCCATTTTAAGATTACTGTTCACGTAGATGCTTGCTTTTGAATGAAATTGAAAGAATGAAATTATTTCCAGAAAGGAGTGAGAAACATCAGCAAACTAAAAATGACCTGGAGCATTTAAAAGACATTTATCTCTGGGAATTGCAAAATGCTTAACTAAAGGATAAAATCTTTCAAGTGAAAATGAGACATCCACTGTATAGTAATTTTCTATGAGGAACTGTCCTTGTCGAGCTGAAATTAATTCCTCCCACTGCCCCAAAAGATTGTAATTCTGCTATTCTAATTAAATGCCATTTTTTCTTGTTTTCATTACGTTTCCACATTGTTTTGACCTATACAGCACTTTTAAGGTTGTATATACAATATGACATCTTAGCACACATTGACAGAGCAACTCTACAATCTCAGTGAAATTATTACCTTGTGAAAAGAATTTGTGAACATTTCTATCAAATGCTGGGGAGGTGCAAGATGAGTATCATCCAGGTTAATCTTAAACACAGTCTCCAAACACTGAATTGCAACTTTAAAAAAAAAAAAAAAAACAACAAACAAGAAATTCACCAGTTTATCAATGGAAGTGTAACTTCATTAATCATAATTATAAAACTGTGATTCACTTCTTGATTCAGCTAGGAAAAGCAGCTCCTTGGAATACAGTATAAAACAAAGAGAGGCTACCTGATCTCCATAGAATTAACCTGCTGAAAAATAGTATAATCTATATGGAATCCAGACATAGTTTGGGTATTACTCTTACACAAATTAAGAAATAATGGAATTATTTCAATCATGCACTGTCTTTTAAAAAACACCACAAATAACAAAACAGCCCACAAAACCCAAAATAAAAATCACATAAACATATGAGGATTTAGCAAAAGTACAACTCATAATACAACTATGCATGTCACACACCTCAACTCAAACCACCACAAATGCTATGTATTTGTGTGGCATAATAGTTGGAAGAAAATAGCTCATCTTTACTGAGAAGAATAAATGCAGCTTAATTTTCATAAAGTAAGCACTGATTACACTGAAATCTGCATTATGTACTAATACTACTCACTGCCACACCTATGATAAAAACAGTGGAATTACACACTCATTTTCTCTTACATGACTTAGTAAGAAGGAATTTGCTACTTACCAATTTTCCCCTCAAAGTTATCTTCATTTAAGGCACTCTCTTTCCTGAATACCTAACCTCATTTGTAGTTTTGCATACATTTTAAAAACAACTCTCTCTTTCACAAGGCATTAAGTCTATGATGCTAACATTGGAACAGGTTGCCCAAGGAGGTGATGGAATCACCACCCTAGAGGTATTTAAAAGATGCATGAATGTAATGCTTAGAGACAGAGTTTAGTGGTAATGATTTAGCAGTAGTTGTGGGATTGCGAGCTCTAGGTGAATGTTTGGACTTGATAATTACAAAGGTCTCTTCCAATCCTAACAATTCTATGAGTTTATAATTCTGACTCTGTCGTACAGGAGATTTTTGCAAAGTGCAGCAGTGTAAATCATGCTTAAACAACATAATTACAAAATAATGAGTATTTTTACTAGTTAGAATTTCCATAACACAATTAGCTCTTACAGTGAATTCCCTTTTTTCATTTCTCCTTCAATTAAAAGATGGAATGTATACTTCTCATAATCTATCATAGATACAACAATATTAGGAGCTCTTATGGGATCCATATGTTAGAACAATAACCACTGGTTAATAAGCAAGCCAACAATGGAATCCTGTGTAAAAATAAACATACCAAAAGAGAAACATTTCCAAATCAGAAAACATATTAAGTTGTAATATGATCAGTTAACTACCTTGTTTTAACACGACATAAAAATCTGTCACCAGTAAAGACAAAGGAGTGAAGACTTTTTTGTCTGAGGATTATCTCTTGAGACTAGACTGCTAGCATCTCACTATCCCATTAGGAAACTGAGGCACTGTCAAGTGCCACAAGCTCAGTATCATGAGCAAACTGGAAAAGACTTGCTGCACTACAAAAGATATTAATCTAAGATTTTTCTCATTTCTAATTTTAAAGGCCAAAATTATCCATTCTGTTATGTCCATCATCAAACACTTTTGAGGCCTAAGCAGTTGTGGAAGCTTGTAGTGACCATCTTGCAAACCAAAAGAGGTACCTACTTTCCTTATAAATGGCTGGGGCTCACACAGAGACCTGAAGCATCCCAAGTGCCACACAGACTCTAGATTTTTTACTATCACAGCAAAAATTACAAGGAACAGCAAGGCATTCTAGCAGACATTTAAGATGTTGATGACTGAAAAAATAATATTGACTGAGTTGCTGAGGCCACTCCACTACTTGGTATCCCTCTTAACCTTAGACATAACCTTCCCCACCTCAAATATCACATGCATCCCTTGCCTTAAGCAGGGTATTCCACTGGTTTGAAAACACTGTCTGTGATGGTTTGAGGCTAATTGGCATATTTTGATGAGAGAAATTAGATCACTGGTTGTAAAAATAAAACAACGATGAAGTCTGTATGATGAAGTGTATAATTCATTGGTTTGCTGAAAGGTATAAAAAGACAAAAAGTAAATTATTTGTCTCACTCTGTTCTGGGATGCAGCTTCCTTTCGCTTTCCTCTAACCTTGGCTGACAGATAACAAGGAAAGCTTTGCTGGTTGCTTTGTTTGTCTGTCTGGGAAAGAAGAGGAAGGAACAGAGGGTAGCTTTGAGCCTCTTCTGGGCAGTTTGTCTGGGAGGGAATTTGGATTTCTGTATTACTTTTAATTTGTATATAGATGTAAATATAAACAAGGTTAAAAAAAAACAACCTCTAAACAGGAAAGAGAAGAAATTGCCATTTAAACAATTTCTAGTTCATACAACACATCTGAGCATTAATAACCAGAGATCTCCATCACTGCTCTACATTCTAGGTAGTAAGGCTGTATATTTCTCTCATCTACTTTCCACTTACTCTTTTTCTATTTTCTCAAAATAAAGCATTTTTTGTTCACCATACAAAGCTCCTAGAGAAAATTTACACTATAATTGACATCACTATATAAAATTCAAATGTGCAAAATGCAAATTATCAATATAAATGGAGCCTGAATATATGCTAGACATCTATTTTTATAGCTCTTTTTGTTGTTTTGCAGAGAATAGAATTAAATAATTTAGCAAACACAAGGTATCAATGTAAAACATTAGTTACATTTTTTTCATCCCTGTTGTCTGCACCTAACATTAAAAGACAGAATCACATAATTTTGGAAGTTGGACATGATCTCCAGAGATTATTAAGTCCAACTGTCGCTGCCAGAAATGCTTTAATGGGTGGGGCTTGGACTGTTGCTGCTCCACATACACTAAAGAGACTCTGAGCAACTAAAATGAGTCAATCATTCAGAATGCCGGCCTCCTATCCTCTAGCACACAGCATATGGTACCACACTTTTGGCAGGGTACTGCTCTAAAATTAGGATTTCGTATCTGTATTAAAATGGTAAATGTTACATCAGCATTTAAGCAAAAATGAGGTTTTATACTGTTTTTTGCTCAGAAAACAGTATCTTAGAATTTAATCCTTTATTTAGATACTGGCTAAGGCTGCTCTAAGACATGTCATCAGGGAGATTTTCAGTCATAACTCAGTATGTATTAGTATTATTATAAAAACAAAAGGAATACTCTTCCAAAAAAAAAGTGATTTCCAAAAACTTCCCATCAGCTGAACATCATTGCAACTTGACAGAGGTTAAATTCAGAGATTATTATCATTTTTCAAATGTACAAAATGCTCCAAGATTTTGATGTAAACCTAAATCTTTTGGCTTTTAATCTTCTGGGAGTATCCTCTGAATATTATGAGTGTTGCTTTCTTGTTTATATTAGCGAACGGCTGCACTCTAATGCTAAAAGACGTTGGAAGGAAGCACACTCCATATCTATCTTTCTAAGTTTAAGGCTCTGAGAAGCAGGACTTGCTTTGCAACTCAGGAAAATGTACTCTTCATGCCTCTCAGATTTCAGGTAATTCAGTGATTATCTGTTAGATGTTATTGTACTGCTGGTTCTAGACTTCCCCCTCTTAGCTTTGAATTCCTTCTCTGCTTGAATGATACAACTGAAGACTGCCTGAAACAGTGCAGAGTTTATTTTAAGGGAATGCTGTGAAAAGGTCATTGCAGAATTAAGACTTATTGCTCTTCTCTTGCTTAGTTCCACATTGTGACACGACCTGCCATGAAGTCTCCAGGAATGAGGGAAAAGGAATATGAGCACTATGAAGCAGAAAGACACATACTATGAAGTTAAAAAGACTTAAGATGTGTCTCTCAACAGAGGGAATACACAGAAGTCCATCGTTCTGTAGCTATGTCTACAGATGAATGGACTTGGACATATAACAGAAACTATATCATACTGAAAATATTTGTAAAAAAAATGACTGCACTACTGTTAAAAAAAAAGAGAGGAGGAAGAAAGGAGAGGAGAGAGAATGGAGAGGAGGGAGAAAAAGGGAGAAAGGGAAAAAATAGAATTTATTTTATTTTCCATATTCTTAGTATCTTTTAGCCTTCCCTCATGAGGTACACAAAATTCTTAGAAGTATGAAAGAGGTGCTTCTTCCCATATACCAGAACAAATACATGTAATTTTTAACTATTTCCTTCATGGCCAGCACAGCTACTATCAGATGTAAAATGAAGGAAAAAAGAAACAACAAACAAAAAGCAACGTAAAAGTAAAGAGAAAAAGAATCATTAGGCAAAATTTTGTGGGATACATACACAAATCATTACCATAGTCTGTATTATGTAGCTGGTGAATTAGATGTGTTTTATAGTATCTGTTGCTCAAAATTAAAGTACGCATTTTAACTTTGGATCAGTTTTTAAATGAGAGATGTTTTAAAATTAATCACCTCAGAAACATTAAGATCATGATTTTATTAATGAAAATATCTAGCGGTAGTTGGAACAGAACAGAATAGAACAGATCAGGTTGGCAGAGACCTCCAAAATCATCCAGTCCAACCTATCAACCAGCCCTATCCAGTCAACTAGACCATGGCACTAAGTGCCTCATCCAGTCTTTTCTTGAACACCTCCAAGGACAGTGACTCCACCATCTCCCTGGGCAGCCCATTCCAATGGCAAATCACTCTCTCATTGCAGTTAATTAGTTGCAGTTAGGTCACTACAATTATTTTCTATGACAGTATATATCAAGCAGTTTATCACCTTGGTAGGTTATTATGCATATATATATATACACACACACACATATACAAATACATACATATACCGTACCTTCCAAACTTTCTTGTTCATCTGGAGTGAAAGTATCCATCTGACTCTGCTCTCTCAAGAAATGGATGACTGCATAAACCAAGCGTTTGACTGATGACATTTTGAAATGGATGAGATTCTCCTGTCAAACAATAGGATCACTTATTTCAGAAAAAATAATTCCCAGAGTTTTCAAGCTTCCCACTGACATCAGTAAGAGGTACACACAATACACAAAAACTTATCCTTCCAATAAAGTGATGCCTTAAATGGTTAAATTTTATGGATTAAGAACTCCTACAATCATCTAGTTTAACTGTCAGGAAAAGCGCAGATTCCCTCAGATTCATTCCTGCGGGAGAGTTAACTGGGGCTACAATGATTTAGTATTTTTTTATTTTAATAGTTTGGATTTTATTTCTAAGACATACGCACATGGAAGCAGAAGCACATGCTGAAGTCAACATCGATTAAAAAGCCACACTAATAAATATAATGAAACAAAGAAACACACTTCAATAAAAGGTATTCTGTTCTCTCACATTGTGCTGAACGTTTTACATTCACTTTGGACAAAAAAAATGGAACACTGTGACCTCAGTGCACACTTCTGATTAGTACCAATACTGGCTCAGTCCGATTTGCATTCAGCATCCGCTGGGAGTTATGTAACTTTGAGGAAAATTTCAGTCTCAACTTTCCAAGTTATTTTTTCCTTAAATAATTTCAATTTAAAAACGCACAAACTTACCCAGGCGCCAGGGGAAACTGGTTAAGGAAGAATGTTAAACGAACGGCAAGATCAAGGCCAACCCTCCCCACATTATTGTCTCTCTACAACCCCTGAGCAACCCGATGTGCAGGCAAACCCACGCCCGAGAGGATGAGGGAAAGGCGGCTCCTCGCCGAAGTGGCGACTGCCAGGGATGCATAACGGCGGCGCCCGTCTCATTCGGGCACCACGCACGGAAGGGCCGAAGAAGCGGCCGCCGCGGTGTCGCGCTCCTCGGCGGCCGACACGCCCCACCGGCCAGGCAGCACGGGGGCCTGCTGGCTGGGGCGCGCCCCCCACGGCACGGGCACAGCCGGGGGGCAGCAATTCCTGTCCCCCGCTACAGCACCGGCAGCGTAATAGTGGCGCGGCAGGCCCGGGGCGCTCGCTCAGGCCTGCAGGACAAGTCGCCCAGTACAAGCGGGTCGCCCAGCTGCCCGCGGGCGCCCCTCGGCATCGCAAGGACTGTCCACAGTGCTCAGCTCCTCTGGCCACCTCAGGCTCACCGAACGCCCCGACGGGGTCAGATCTGTCCCACCACCCTGAGCTGCAAGAACGGGGGTCTCCAGGGACGGGGGGCGCATCCGCCCCGCCCCCACAGAGCTGTCTTTGCCAGAGACGGGGCATCGCCCTTACCGTGCGAGATGCAACGAGCTCCGCGGCAAACGCCGTCCCCGTGAGCGCCGCCTCCGCCGCGGGCCGACAGCAACAAGGAGCGCGGGGGCGGGCCGCCGGGCGGGCGCGCGCTTGCTGTAGGAGGGAAAAGGCGGAGGGGAGGCGCACGAATTGACTGCGCGCGCCGAGCACGCGCATTCGCGAGCGACGGGCGCGCGCCGCCCGGTAGCGGCTGGAAGGGCGCGAGGAAGCGGCGGTAGCTGCGTGGATCCGGCAGCGCACGGCTGAGGGTTGTACGGGCTGCCGGCGAGAGGCCGGGCCAGGTAGCGGGAGCGAAGCCCTTCCTGTGACCCCGCCTCCCTTCACGCCGCCCTCCCCATGCTGGTCCTTTGCGCGGGAGCGGCTTTCAGGTAGGCGCGGATGGGAAGGTGGTGTCGCGGGCCTTGGTGTGGGGCACGCTTGACGGTCTGCCGTGTCAGGCGGTTCTCCGGTGTTGGGGGCCGCCTGTTTGCATGTCATGGGAAACCCGAGCCGTCCGCAACTCACGAGAAAGACCATGTCTATCGGGAAGCTCCACCAGGGCTGTAGCCAGGCATCTTAGCTTGGGGTGGGCCATAGGGCCTGGTTGACGCCCTTCGTCCGGGCATGCGGGGGAAGTTGCCGGGCGGCACAGAGGCTCGGGCTGGCTTGCGGGGCGCAGCAAGCGTTGGGCTGCAGGTGTGCAGGGCGTGCTCCAAGGGGCCAGGCAGACAATAGGGCAGGAAACTTTGCCGCTTGTGGGATTTATGGTGTCTGTCCTGACGTCGTGCTACCCCGAAATAACCTTCATTAGGTGCAACTTACAGGTGGGCAGGCTTGGTGAAGCGACGTTTTGCCATGTAGTTCTTGCATTATCAGACTTGTGGAAGGAAAAATGGACAGCAAAACAATAGAATGACTGCTGAGGGGCTCTGCGGCTCTTCGATAACGTGTATGTGAAGTGAAACAGGGCACTGTGGTTTTAATAGCTTTGTAATAAGGCATGTCACTATTTCACATATAAGGGTTCAGGTGGGTACAAGTATGTTATCAAAGTGTTTTTAAGTAAGAGATTAATTATTTTCTCTGTAATCAATACTGGTTGTAAATGGACTCAGAAAACCATTGTGGAAGGAGTCTTGTAGGAAGTTCTAGATGTATTGGACAAATTAGTACAACTGGAGAAATTCACGGGGCAGAATAATATGAACGAAGGACCAGATTTAATAGGAAACGTGGAAATAGTAGAGGAGTCACAATATAAATGAGAAAGGAGCCGAATTTAAGTGTAAAATGAAGAACATAGTTACCCTTTGTGGACTTTTTGAGACATGACACACATTTCCTGCATCAAATGTACAATTTTGTCCCACTGTTTTATAACATACATTTACATTCTTTTTGTATTGTAATTTTCACTGTTCTTCATATTTTGTATTCCCTGATGTAGTTTGTCCTACGAAAATTTCCAACAAAAAGAAGGATGGAAGTTTTTTTACATTAGAACATATTAAAAAGTTTTTCTTTGAAGTTTGCATTTGAAAACTAAAGATACATCTTTCTTAAGTAATAACAAAGGATACTGATTTGGTTTTGGAGGATGGATTTAAATTTTTTTCTCCACCATTTGCAAGTACAGCAGGGAATGACCACTTTAATGATGATCTTTTTTTACAGTTATCAGCTGAGTGCGCTGAAATAATTGTTACCCAAAACAGAGTGATCTTCAATGCCTAATTTAGGTGACCTCTAATTTTCAAAAGTTAATCAATAGGTCACAGGAATGTTGAATAGCAAAGATGCTACTGTTTTCCCAAGGGCATCTTAACAGTTTCTAGCAAGTTTCAGATACAATGCCTTATGCTGAATAAAACAGTGTTAAATATTTTATTATTTTGGTTAAAATAGGAGGCTTTTGGAAGGGAGGCTATTTCTAATTAGACACTTTTCCTACTGGGATTGAAAAGATTCAAAGACTAATACTTAGTTTAATAAAACACAGGGAAAAAGGCAAGCTGAGTTAGATAATTAAGTGCAGTAATTTTAAAGGATTTTTTTTTTTTAGAAATGGAAAAAAAATAGCTGAGTAAAAGTAAACACAGTGATATAAATAATTTCTTTGTCTTAACGTCATTCTCTAGTATACTTGAATTCTGGAGTCTTTGAAAATCTGCAGTCAGGTTTCTAATAGGAAACTATAGGTATATGGACTCTGGAAAAATTAGAATTTATTTTTATGATCTAATTTCATATTTCTGTCACTGGAGATAAACTTGATGAGGAAATAAACCAGAAGGATTCTGGGGCTGAGGAAAGGAGACAAGAAAAGAAATGACATTAGAAGGCCAAGAAACAGGAAGAAGTCTTAGAGTAACTTTTAATTCATACTTATCACCAGACTGTGTGCATATGTGTTCCTTCAACTATCAAGTCTGACACCTCTGCAATGGCTAGACAGGATGCTTAGGACATTTTTTTCCTTTCACTCCAGGTATTGCACAGCCTCCACTGTGTGCTGTAGTAGGTCTTTCTTCCCCGCCCTGTGCTCACCTTTCTAACCACAACAGGTTCCACAAGCACAATTTGTAAGAGTCTGCAGAATACAATTGTTCCCTGGACTGGCCAAGACAAAGATACTTGGCTTAGAAGCATTTTGTGAAGTGAATTTTACCCATGGAGCACTAGTTGGGCCACAAGAAGCAGTGCACCTTCTAGCATTCTGTCTATAATGGAGGAAGTGTCTGTTTTGGAAAGATTTATTTTAAATGGTTCGAAGTAGTTAAAAAGCCAGTCTTCTACAGGAGCCAGGGTCAAATATCTGTGAAAAAGTATGTAAGACACTATAAAAACATTCAATACTGCCTTTGCAAAACATCGTGTAAATTGGGGACATCTCAACACAAAGTTCTCTCATATCTAGTACAAAACTCGTTCAGTTATACCTTTTTACATTGAAAATGCCTCATAAAATTGTGCTTGATCTCTTCCTGAGTGATAGGCATGACAAAGGAAAATTGGAACCTTGTTCATTCTCTCTGTTATCTTCATAATGATATAAATCTTTGAAGTACTTACTCTGGTTTTGTTTTATTTTCTTTCAGTCTGAAAAATCCCAGTTTAGTTAGTTGTCTTTGGAATCCATTGCTCGCTACATCTTGTTTTTGCTATCTCATGATAACCTGGTAGAACACAGGCTTTGGAGGGTGGGTTAAAGAAGATAAGAGAGTTTATAATTAATCATTGGGAAGATCAGAACTGCACGTAGTATATGTGTGCTTCACATTATTACAGTGTAATATAATGAATCTTTGTGTTTTATTTTCTGTTCCATCTCTTAACTTATCTATTTTCAATTTCCTTTTAAGCTGCTTGTTGGCTGATGTCTTCGTTAAAGTGCTATGTCTCCAGGATTATTAGATCACATTTATTAAGACTGAGGTTCACTTAGTGGTTTTAAACTGTATGTTGTGACATTGTTTAACATCTTTTGTAGATGCCTTTAGTACACCGTGTTATCATAATTAAATTTGGCACTTCATTAATCCCACTTTTTTTGTATAAAAACGTGAAAAGAGTACAAAATATATCATGGAACCCTGCAGGGATCCACTGGTCACGTAGTTCAGTTCAGAAAAATGAATTGCCATTTCTGTTTTCCTAGCTTTTAACTGTTATATCCATAAGAGGAGCTTCCATCTCTTCTCACAGCGTCATGATTTCTTTAGAACCTTCTTGTCAACAGTCTTTGGAAATCAAATAGATTATAGTAACTGTTACCTCTGTTGTGACTTCTTCAAAGAATTCAAATAGAATTGTGAGTCAAGATTTACCTCGGTAAAGGAGGTAAAGGAGACTCTTTTCCAGTATATGTTAATAAATATTTAGACTGAGGAAGACAAGGTAAGGATAAGAGGATGATCACACTTCTAAGTAAAATACAATTAGAGGGAGTATGTGTTCATCATACAATCTCTAAGAGCTCTGACTTCTGACAATGACAGATTTTATTCCTTCTGTAGAGAGTTACATGTGTGAAGTTCTTGGCCTTACTTAACTATACTGGAACCTGGTGTTTCTCAGGGCTCAGTGCTGGGACCACTTCTGTTTAACGTCTTTACTGGGGCTATCCCAAGCCCCAGTCTCAAGCTGGGCAATGACTGGCTTGAGAGCAGCCCTGGGGAAAGGGACTTGGGGGTGCTTGTGGATGAGAAGCTCAACATGAGATACCATTGTGCACTTGCAGTTCAGAAAGCCAAGCATATCGTGGTCTGCATCAAGAGAATTGTGGCAAGCAGGTCGAGGGAGTTGATTCTCCCCCTCTACTCCACACTGGTGAAACCCCATCTTGAGTACTGCATACAGTTCTGGAGCCCCTATTACAGGAGATACATGGATATACTGGAATGTGTCCAGAGAAAGGCTGTGAGGATGATCAAAGGACTGGAGCATCTCTCTTATGAAGACCGGACAGGGAGTTGGGACTGTTCAGTCTGAAGAAGGGAAGGCTCTGAGGAGATCATATTGAGGCCTTCCAGTATCTGAAAGGGGCCTACAAGAAAGCTGATGAGGGGCTTTTTAGGATGTTAGGCAATGATAGGACTAGTGGGAATGGAGCAAAACTAGAAGTGGGTAGATTTAGATTGGACTGGAAGAAATTCTTCACCATGAGGGTTGTGAGACACTGGAACAGGTTGCTCAGGAAGGTGGTGGAAGCCCCATTCCTGAAGGTCTTTAAGACGAGGCTGGATGGGACTCTGAGCAGCCTGATCTAGTGTGAGGTGTTCTTGCCTATTGCAGGGGAGTTGGAACTAGATGATCCTTGAGGTCCCTTCCAGCCCTGACAATTCTGTGATTCTGTGATCTTCATAAGAACATGGAGTGCACCATCAGTAAGTTTGCAGATGATACCAATTAGGCAGGAGTGTTGATCTGCATGAGGGTAGAAAGGCTCTGCAGAGAGACTCGAGTAGATCGGATTGGTGGGCCAGTGTTAATGGCATGAGTTTCAACAAGGCCAGGTGCCAGATCCTGCACTTGGGCCACAACGTGCCCATGGAATGCTACAGGCTTTGGGAAGTGTGGAGGGAAAGCTGTCTGACAGAAGGGGACTTTGGGGGTTCTAATCGACAAGCAACTAAATGTGAGTCAGCAGTGTGTCCAGGTGGCCAAGAAAGCCAATGGCATCCTGGCTTAGAAATACTGTGTCCAGAAGGAGTAGGAAGGTGATTGTGCCCCTGTATACCCTGGCACTGATGAGGCCACATCTTGAATATTGTGTGCAGTTTTGGGCATCTCAGTATAAGAGAGATACCAAGATGCAGGATCAAGTGCAGAGGAGGGCAACGAAGCTAGTGAAGGGCCTGGAAGAGTGAGTGAGGGAACTGGGGTGTTTGAAGAAGAGGTGGCTAAGGGGAGACCCCATTGCTCTCTCCAACTACCTGAAAGGACGTATAGAGGTTGGTGCTGGTCTCAGCTATCTCTTAGAACAAGAGGGAACAGCCAACTGTGCATTTAGACTGGACATTAGGAAAGTTTTTTCCACAGAAAGGGTGGTCAGACATAGGAGTAGGCTGCCAAGGGAGGTTGTTGAGTCACCATCTCCAGAAGTATTTAAAAGTCATCTAGATGTGGTGCTTGGGATATGGTTTAGGGTGAAATTTGTGGAGTAGGGATAATGATTGGACTTGGTGATCCAGAGGGTCTTTTTCAACCTGAATGTTTCTCTGTGACTCATGTAGCCTGAAACCAATATGGGAGACACTCAGTGTTGTTAAGTCATTGTTCTTTCAAAAGGTAGAGCAGAAAGCAGGCTCCGTTTAATTTCCTGAATTGTATTGAGCAGGCATACAGTAGCGTACAATGCTCTTTGGGATTTTGCAAGCATCAAAGCAATGATAGTGTGCTATAGTACACTATGTTCCCAAGAAGAACAGTGACGTGAAATGGTGCAAATAAGTGAGATGGAGTTGTTATCTGCCACAAAGGTGTAAGAGTTTTGCATCTAACCACTGATTGCAAAGAATATTTCTTATTACTTTGACCGCATGATTCTTAAGATCAGTGGAAAATCAGAGTAATTTCATGGTACAGGCTAAACTGATTAACTGCAAATCAAAGAAACTTGTGTTTGCAAACATTTCCTCAAGAGTTTTCTCTGTCCTGCACCACCTTTTCTTTTCATTTTGAGTCAACAAGCTGTTTTTCCTGTTTTAGCTGGTTGCATTCAAATATTGAACTGTTGTTGTGGTTTGGCAATTCCCCCTCCCCCCTTGCCATCNCTATAGTAATATATATTATACAGATACAGATATTTACAATTATATACAAGTTAAAAGTAATACAGAAATTCAAAATCCCTCACAAACAGCCAGACTGCCCAAGAGGGCTCCCGACCAGCCTCCCTCCTTTCCCCTCCTCACTCCCAGTCTCAGAAATAACCAGATAGATGTCTGTATAACTCACGTGATAAGTCTGCAGAGATCTGAGGTGAGATGTCAAAAGCTGACAAGCAGGTTAGAGGAAATGGTTAGATCAGGTTACATTGGTTTCAAGCAAAGGAGTTAAGGCAAGATAGAGCCAGACACACAGATGGATGGAGAAGTGAGAGCCTTACCTTATATTTTGTCTACTTATGCCTTTCAGCAGAACAAATGAGTGATGTAGGCATCACTATTATTTGTTTCTCACAGCCAGTGATCTAATTTCTCTCATTAAAATATTCTAATTAGCCTCAAACCAGCACAACTGTCCTGAAATCAATAGTATGTGGTGTTTTTCACTAAGGAGCATGATAGCCATATGGTAGGTCCTTATGCAGCAGTGCTTGATAGAACTGTAGGGCCTTAAACAATTTTTTTCCCACTGTTTCCATGGTTCACCTGGTGAACATGGTGCACCAGTGGTCAAATGATAGGATAACTTTAATGAGTACCTCTTACATTGAATTAAAAGTAGTACACTTACTGTCTGCATGCAAGTGTTGTGAAGTTTCTAGTTTTCCTTTCCAAGATCCTCTAGGGATGTTTTGCTGTGATGGAGGTTTGCCATGACACAGGAAGGATTCACTTCACAGAATGGTTTTGAAGCCTATTTAGTAGTTCTAGAAACATGGATACTTTAATTTTAGAGATCAGATACTTTGCAGAAATAGTAACATAACACTTCTATGTGCCCCACTCCAGACTACTGTGTGGAAATCATCTCTTATAAAAGTCAGTCAGACCAGTTTTGAAATTTCCTTTTGTTTAAACAGTGTTGGTTGTGGGGGAAAGAAGAAGATAAAAGTAAGTTGTAGCATTTTGTGCATATATGAGTTCCTGCTTAAGGTCTGGATTTTTGGTTAGGTACTGTTAAGTGACTTTTTCAATTACTTTGCTGTTGATGTTAGTTCTATCAGAGAAATAAGATTTAAAATAAAGATTTTTGCCAGAGAGTAAGGTCACAAAAACAACACAGTGGGTAACATATGCATCAATAAAGAGGTTACAATGTTTGCATAACTTGCAGTTTGACTTGCTCATGTTAATCTGAAGAGTTGAAAGCATAGGAGTATAGTCAGTGTAGAGTGCACAGGGAGTTCAGTTGTAGAGAATCCTTTTTTCTTGGAAAGTATAGTGACAACAGCGTAGTGCCAAAAGATGGTAGATTTTCTTCTATTCCTTCAAATGCATCTTAATAATAAAAACTAGTTCCTAATGCCAATTACAGAACTTTACATTAGAAAGTACTACTAAACGTGGTATTATTTTGTTATTATGAGATTAACTGTGCCAGACACAATCATGATACAGAGCCAAGTATTTTCCTAAGGAAAAGGAAGGAGAAATTCAAAGCATGCGTTCACTGTTCCATATACTATCAAGAGCCAAACAGATGAAAGGACTGAGAGCAATGTGTTACAAAGACTTCATATGCGTTTGTCCAACTGGAAAAAGTGATGACTTACAGTGTGAAGCTATAGTCTCATTCCTCTGGCTTAATTGAAATAATGTTGCCTTGTGATTAGCTTCGAGCTGTTCAAGTATACTTATTGTGGAGTTTATTTTTTTTTTGCCTTTGCTGTGTGTTACTCTTATACTTGCTTTGCTTGATTTTTGTCCTTGCTTTACTGTAAGTTATACAGTGACTTCTTGTCTAAAGCTGTTAATCAAAAGTTGAAACAATATAGAGATCTATTTAAAGAATTAAGTATCTCTAAATAATACAAATGTTTCAGCCTATTAAGTTTCTGTCTTAAACTCCATGGTGAGAACACAGGCCAGCAAGAATGTATCTTACCCTGTATTAGCTGCTGTGGAGTACTCACTGTTCTGCATTTGAAGATTTTACAGTATGGAGAAGTTACAAGCACTCCATATGAGGCTTGATTGTTATAATGCTTTGCTTAACTATGCCTGTCTACTGTCATATATATGCTTGGTAGCACTTGAGTCTTACTTTCATATGGCATATTATTAAAGTATTAAATAATTTGTCTTGAAGTGAACTGTCTCTTTTTATATTGCCTTAATAGGACTAGTTATAGTTAGTTTTCTGGTTGTTTTTTCCGGTTTGTTTCCTTTTTTATAAGATGGCCTCTAGGTGGAGTTGAATACGCTGAGATCCTGTGAGTACTGATTGCAGGTGCTTGGTGAATACAGTTCTCGCAGACACAATGCTGGCGGCTAGCATGCTACGCTGGTTTTCGTACAGCTTGTAATAGGAGGAAGCATTGTTTAGCTAATATCCCACTCATTCTCTCTTCCCCCTCGTTTTCAAGATCTTCTCTCCTGCATTACCCCTCAAGCTGTTACCCCAGATCTTTTGTCAGCAGAGAATATACTTTTGCATCATACAGGAAGCTGATGTAATCTAATTTTTTTGTATGGCTACATGGAACTGACATATTTTTTTGGAAGTGTAGTAAACTGGTCTATATGTTTGTTCCCCAGAAATACAGTTCTTCATACACTTATTCTGTGTAATTATACTTGTTACTATAACTAATATTATTTAGGTGACGATTAATTTGAAAACTGGAAGTACCATTAAAGAGTCATAACTACCTGTATGTAATGAGTTCAGTGAGACAGCAAGCTTAATCTTTACTCTTAAGCCATTATCAGTTGTAGAAGCATATTTTGGACAACTTGTAGGATTTAGTTTGCCATTTTCTATGTACTAGGCTTTCTCCTTGTGCCTTGATTGTAACTTCTTTGTTTTATTGTAATATCATTACTGGAACATGCCAACAAAGAATGCTTCTAAACAAAACCAGATGTATACAGATGTTTAATGTATCTGAAATAGTGCACAAGGTAAAAAAAAAAGTCTGTAAATTCAGTTGCTTTGTTTGTCTTTGCAGCAGTTATGTCAGCCACTGTATTGCTGCAGTAGACCATTATAAAGGTCCTTATCCTTTCTAAAATCAAATTAAATTTATGTTTTCCAGAAGCAGCAAGTAATATAATTGTAAATTGGTTCATAAAATAAATTACCTAACAGTCCGCAAAAATAGCAATGATTGCAATCTGTAACTCAGAAGCTTTGTTTTCTTCTTAAAAATTCTTTTAGAAGTAGCTGCTAAGCTTTTAAGTTGTTAGTCTGTTTGCAGTATTTTTGGTAGAAATTATCATTCTTACTACTTTTGGGTTTGGCAGATTAAAACCATAATTTGTGAAAAAAAGCTGCTTCTATAATACTTTTGTTGTAGTGGAAAGTCCAAACCAAGCCTTCTGTGCCTTTCCTCCTGGACTTCTCATAGACAGTTGCAGCAGTGCAGGAATGTGTAGTAGATTTGAGTTTACCCGTTGTGTCGTTCTGTGGACATTATTAGGTGCCGTAAGATTCACTCAAAAATGTCAGTGCAGATTGCAAACAGAGGTCAGTTAGATAGTCATAGTAAAAATACAGTGTAAATAAAGGTGCTTGCTTCCATTTTTGAAGGATCTTACAGGAACATACGGACTTGAAGTGACGGGGTGACCAGATCTAGTTCTGTGCTATCTTATGTAACCAAGTAATATAATCCACTTTGCAAACTGGTCAAGCACTATGTTATAAATAGTTATTTTCACTTCCTGGTGCTTATTAGGAGGCAGTTTTAGAATCACACTGCCTTGGTGGTTACAAATGTCTCTCAAAATTGTAGCTTACATGTATTCATGACCAGTTTATTCTCATTTGTTCTTTGTTTGCATTAGCAAAACAAACAAACACTTGCATTTCATACTTGTTTCTAGCAGTGGTGCAGACTTAGGTGACTACTGACACTTTGATCCTTTATTTTGGCCATCACAGCTGTTTCGAAGTCACAGGTCAAATGGATGATGGAACTAAAAAGCTAAATATTTTTTGCCTGTATGCTGCCCTGTCTCTTTCTGAAGTATGCCCCTTCCAACAGTTTTACTGCTGTCCTTGATGGAGTGGTGTACAGAGACAAATGAACAGCAGAGGCAGGATCAGGAAAGAAGAATATCTTAAGGCAGTACTGCTTCTGGACATGAATGTTATCCTTACTCAGGCTTGGTTAGGTGTGTCTGCTGTTCTGTGCTGCAGAAAAATGAGTGTAGTATCTGAAATGGTTTGAAATAGTTTAGACATTAGCAAGAACCTACTTATGGCCACATGGGATAATTGCGGTATACAGGTTAAAATTACTTACAGATTGTGGTGGGTTAAAGTAAACCAGCAGGTAAACTTGTCTGCCTCCCCCAACACAGAAAAGAAGGAAAAAACAACACACAGAAAGATTCTGGGTTTAGACAAAAGGAGTGAGGTAAGATGAGCAATAATACAAATGCACAGTTACCTTAGCCTTTTTGCAGAAAAAGAAGAGCAAATATCAACAGCAAGCAGAAGCAGGCAAGCTCAAAACCCAGGACAGCGAGCTACTCCCCCATCTCTCCCTGTCTCGCCACCATCTCATCTATATTGGTCTGATTTAAGCTTCCCAGAGCCTGAAAGTCTAACAGAACAATAACATAGATAGGATGCCTTCCCCACCTTTGGAAAGAATTAGGTATAGAGAGTGAAAAGGGTTAAACACCCTTGCTCTGATTTCAAAGTTAAAAGGAAAACTATTTAAGGTAAGGGGAGTTACTGAAGTGTAGGGAAGGGAAACAAAATACAAAATATATATACAAAACCAGATGACAATGGATGGAGGTAGATTCAGAAGGTGTTTTGTTACCACGTGGTAGGCTGGCCATTTGGGGAACAGTGGGAACAGCTGGAACAGGTGTGCTGCTGACAGGTGAAGCAGGGAAGAGAAGGGAAAACAGGAAGATCCTCTGTTTTTATAGGAGGTCCAGACAAGAAGTCAGAGTGGACTAACCATTGCACCTGTTGTCAGGTTCAGACCACCCCAAGAGGGGTTAACCCTTTACATCATCAGAAGTGAACCAGTACTCAAAACCTGGAATCCAAAAGCAGCAACTAGAACAAGAAGCCTCCCATGTTACAATCTGAACTTCAAGCCCCATAATACTTTGCACCAGTCAGCACTTCCATTTTGAAGCTGACATGAAACAGGATGGTTTTGAATAGCAGCAACAGATTACACCTCAACCTATGACACAGATGTACAATTGTTTATCCTTCTGTCTAGTTTAAATTGAATCAACTTGTGATTGCTCAGTCCAAGTGATGGTTTGCCCTGCTATAATATTGCTGTCGGTTACCAAAGGCAAGTGTAGAATAAGAATTGCATTTTGTTGGTTCAATTGCTGTGTGAAGCTGTTTGGAGATGTATCTGGTTCCTACCATTATTAATTGAATTTTCTTTCCAGACTGTATCTGCAAAGTTATTTTTTTTTCTCAGTGATACAATTTACTGTAATATTTTCTCCATAATAACATGAATAATTTTTTTTTTAAGCAATCATACTACTACAGCTATACTTTATAGTTATGCGTCCTTGCCTATGGCAGGGGGTTGGAGCTGAGTGATCCTTGAGGTCCCTTCCAACCTAAACCATTCTATGATTTAATTTTTGCTTTTTTTCTTTCTTGAACAAATAAAGTTAGTAAATTATCTGTTTTATTTCAGTATGATACACGGACTGTAGGGAATTTCTTTATAGTTTTATATGAAAAAGAATATGAAATATTAAGCTATCAAATAAACAGCTAGGATTTTGCCTGGACACATATTTTTACTTGCATGTTTTTTTTTGTTGATCTGAGGTCAGTTACATGGGCCTTGAGTGCAGTGTAATTGACTATTAGGAAGGTAACAACACATGTCTGTAAGTAGTTATTTGAGGAGCTGTATGTAGTGATTGGTTTTATGTGAAATGTTGTGGTATGGTTTTTCACTGGGTCGGTGAGAAAGAATTACACGTCTTCCTGAATTTGTACTGCCTTTGTTAATCTGCTTGAATGACCGCTTCCTTGTATCAGCAGGAGGAGACAAGGTATCAGCATTTCAATATTAGGCAATTCTGTGTTTTCCAGGAAGAGAGCCAACCATGTGCTGGCATTTATAGCAATTGTTTATGCAACGGTTGAACCTCAATGCAACTAGCCCACATACTAAGAAAATCAGGTGGCATTTTGCTGTGGTATCTAAAAATAGTGTAGGGACCCTGCCTTCAAGTTCGTGAAATCAGTAAAATTTTAGTTATACTTGTTGGATTGGCTGAAATTAATATAATCTGGTGGAGCTGTGACTGTTTCACTGTTTATTTCTGATAATACATAGCTGGTCAGTGACAGGGCTGTGTTTTCTACAAGTGAAGGTAATGAGTGATAGAAAGCTATATGTTCACTTAAAAGAAAATCCATCTGTTTCATATGCAGAACTTAGCACAGTTGTCAAGTTTTCTGTTGTTCAGGCTGTTGTTTTCATTCTATTTTGCTTTTTATTTTGACCTTAACTTGGGACATTTCATATTCTGGGACGAGCAATGGAAGGTGGAGCTGAGCCTTGAGCCTCCTTTTGAAGGGGTTCCCCTTAAACTTCCATGAGATTATACTGGAGCGCAGAGAATAGGGGAGTGCGGAGAGGAGAATAGAGAAGAAGAGAGAGTAGAATAGAAGAGGTTGGAAGAGACCTCCAAGATCATCCAGTCCAACCTAGCACCCAGCCCTATCCAATCAACTAGACCATGTAATAAGTGCCTCTTCCAGTCTTTTCCTGAACACCTCCAGGGACGGTGACTCCACCGTCTCCCTGGGCAGCCCATTCCAATGGCAAATCACGCTCTCTGTGAAAAACTTCCTCCTAACATCCAGCCAAGACCTCCCCTGGCACAACTTGAGGCTGTGTCCCCTTGTCCTGTTGCTGGATGCCTGGGAGAAGAGACCAACCCCCACCTGGCTACAGCCTCCCTTCAGGTAGTTGTAGACAGCAATGAGGTCTGCCCTGAGCCTCCTCTTCTCCAGGCTAAACAACCCCAGCTCCCTCAGCCTCTCCTCATAGGGTTTGTGTTCCAGGCCCCTCACCAGCCCTGTTGCCCTTCTCTGGACACTTTCCAGCACCTCAACATCTCTCTTGAATTGAGGAGCCCAGAACTGGACACAGCACTCAAGGTGTGGCCTGAGCAGTGTTGAGTACAGGGGAAGAATAACCTCCCTTGTCCTACTGGCCTCACTGTTCCTGATCCAGGCCAGGATGCCATTGGCTTTCTTGGCCACCTGGGCACACTGCTAGCTCATCTTCAGTTATTTCTAAAGAATTTTCTTTAAGCATAAGTGAGACTTTTAACTAAAAGTGTTGTCTTCAGAAAAGCCCTGAAATGTATGTCTTTTCAGATGGTTGGCATTTCACTCTTCTGATTTGTTTTTACTTCAGCCTAAAATTGCCTATCCTTTTATGCAGTCTCTGTTGTATGCCAAAACCTGTCTGAGCGGTTATGTATATGCCAGACTGGTTTTGCAATAAAATTATTAGAGGTACGATGGCAAGCACTAAAATAAGATCTTTAATGTAAAATAGTGTTAAATAAGCATCCCTCTTAGTAGCAAGCTCTTTTCAGTTATGACTGAAAATTTTTAGTTGTCATTATTACTGTAACATGATTAATTTTTGTTAGTTATGTGACCAAAGTCAGGAGGTACATATTAAGTCTCTTCTAACCAGAGATCTTCATATGATGCTCCTATGTTGGAAGATACATCACACCCTCAGAGTTTTGTACCTTTGCTGCAGTGTAATTATTTCTGAATTGGTATTCCTGACTGAGGAGGCAATAACCTATTGAGTTTTGTTGTTTTGTGTGTGTTTTTTTCTGTTAGGCTTGAACAAATGAACAAATTTAGGAATGAAGCACTGCCCAGAGAATAAACTTGCTGGTTTGCAGTTCATAAAACATGACTCTGACACTGGAGGAAGTCACATTCTTTTCTGACAGGTGAATGGCTGGAAGTCAACTTCTGCATCAGAGTATGGCAAGACATCGTTACTTTATCCAACTTTGTCCATTTACGAGGGGCAAAGAGAATACATTTAAGGATTGAACGTGTCCAGAGAAGGGTGACAGGGCTTGTGAGGGGGCTGAAGCAAGAGCCCCTGGAGAGAGGCTGAGGGAGCTGGAGTTATTCGGCCTGGAGGAGGCTCAGGGCAGACCTTGTTGCTATCTACAACTACCCAAGGGGAGGTTGTAGCCAGGTGGGTGTTGGTCTCTTCTGCCAGGCACCCAGTGACAGAGCAGGAGGACACAGTCTCAAGCTGTGCTGGGGCAAGTTTAGGCTGGATGTTGGGAGGAAGTTCTTCATGGAGAGAGTGGTTGTCATTGGAGTGGGCTGCCCGAGGAGGTGTTTAAGGGGAGGCTGGATGAGGCACTTGGTGCCATGGTTTAGTTGATTGGAGGGGTCAGGTGATGGGTTGGACTTGATGATCCCGGAGGTCTTTTCCAACCTGGTTAATTCTGTGATTCTGTGATTCTATGATATTAACAGTGCAGTAGGTTTTACTCTTTGAATACAGTGTCTTTTAATTATTATCAAATTATTGTCTTCCTCAGCAGCAACTTCATATAATTGATCTATTGATGTAGTTGCCAGGTGGACATCTTGTGGACTGTGTGGATTTCTAATAGCTCCACTTCAGTCAGTTTGCTGACTCTGTGCCCTTCTTTACACAATGAAGCTTGAATATTAGGGTGGGAGGAGAGAAACCTGTATTTTTGAAACCAGTGTCTTCTCAACAGGCATTGCTCCAAGTCTTTGTTGGTTTTTTTTTTTAATGTTGTCAAATACATTAGTGAAAAGGCAGATTTTGATTGTAGAACATACTAAGATCGCATGTGTTTCACACATGAGTAAAGTTATCTGCTAGATAAAGCTGAGATACAGTTGCTTTTTATAAACAGAATTAATCACAGTAAACTTGTATACCTCTTCTGGCAATGTAGTGAAACTGTCTACTTAAAATCCACAGCAATTAAAGGAAGAGATACTCAAATGGCACAATTCAAAGTTTCCCTCCCGTGACTGATTGTGGCAGCTATCCTATATAAGTATGAAATTATTTGTTACAGTGATCATGACCAAATAACTTTTTTTTTGGTGTTGGTTAATGCATCTTTGCAGTTGTTGATCTTCATAATCTACAAATCACCATGTGGAGTTTATTCCTTGTTTATGAAAAGTGAATACTATCTGTAGAGTTTCAGTAACTAATTCTGTTTTTTCTCACAAGATTGAGTATTATGTTAATCTCATTTTGTCAGTGATAAAGTTTTTATCCCTGTCTGCACTTAGTCATCCTCTAGATGGAAAAGAAGGAAGACAGATTTCTGATTTATGTAAAATTTTTCTTAATTATTAAGAGTAATGGCTGTGCTTTGTGCTACTGGACAAGCTATTGCTAAAAAGGACTTCATACCTTCTTCTAAAGATACTTGGTAATTTTTAAAGGTCTGTTGTGGTTTTTAATATTTTCCATAAATGAATACTTCAACTGGAGTCATTCTATACTTTCAGGTCCCTGCGACCACAGCTTTTGTTGAGAATGACGTTAGGAGCAGAAATTACTAGCCAGATCAAGGCTTCTTCATACTTAACATCAGGACGAAACCTTTTGAGATGGGACTTGTCGCCAGAGCAAATTAGAACAAGAACAGAAGAACTGATCAGGAAGACAAAGCATGTATATGACAATGTTGGGAGGCTTGATATTGGAGAAGTAACAGATGAAAATACTATACAGGCTTTGGCAGATATAGAAGTGGAATACACAGGTCAGTATGTGGTTTCTGATATTCATTCCATAGGGTAGATAGTTGCTGCTTATAAGTCTGATCCATCCTGGTCTACTGTAAGAATGTGTAGAGGCCTGTCAAGGATCCCCTGGACATAATAATCTTTTGAGACCTTTTGGCAATATGTAACATGATCAGCTACAAGGAGTTTCAGCTGTTTTCTTTTTGCATGTGAAGCTCCAGACAGATGTATTTTCTTTTCCAAGTATGTACAACCACTAGTGTGCCACAGTATCACTGCAAACAGCTGTGGTATGCATAGAACATTCAAACTGCACAATCTGAGGCAGGCAAGCAAAATGAAACAGTGGAAACATTGATAACCTCCTACTGGAGAAAATGTGATGATTGAGAATGGTGGCATTTTTGTATGTTTTTTCTTTGAAAAAAGATTGATTTACTTACCTTTATATCATGTCCCACAAGGCCTTGTAAAATCTAGGAAGAAGTATTTGTCATGCAGTCACATCTAGGTTATTCTGAATAAATTATCAAGACATGCTAATAAGTGGATGAATTTTAATGGTCAAATACAAGTCATTCAGTTAATTTGTTAATAATGGTCAGTCAGATGAGATGGGGAAAAATAACAATGTCTTGGGTGGCTTTCTTTTCAAAAACTTATCAGGGGATGGCTGCATAAGTCTCAAAAAGTAGTCCGTAATGAAATTACAAATACAAAAGAAAATATTCTCATAAATCCTCTTAAGAAATCTGGAGTAGCATCAGAAGCGTGGAAAACATCTGCCTTGGCTTGGAGCGAAAGCTTTGTTAGCAAAAAAGAACAGCCTAAAGCTCAAATGATTGTACTGTAATATTAAAGTGTCTTTCACATTACTGAGAACTGCAGTTTAGGCACGTCCAGTGAATTGAGTGGAATTGGTGCTGGCAGAAAGACTGAGAAGTCTTTATCCAAACAGCTTCCTGTCAAATTCAGTGTTAATTGTAACATATATTTGGTATAATTATTGTAAGCCTTTCCACCAAGGTATAAATCTCTCTGCTTTAAAGTAAATTAGAAGGAAAATGTATGTTTTATTCAGAAAACGGTGGCCATCAGCTTCTGAGACTAACCATGAAGATTTGAAACTTCCAAAATACATTTTTATTTTCCCCCTCTGCGTTCTGTTGCAGTAGTGGGTCATGTTTAAGCTTTTATGCTAATCTTCAAAGATGTATGTGAAATTAGCATCATATACTATGGGCTGTTTCAGAAGTAAATATTAAAGATTTTGTTAGAACCTTGGATTTTTAAGGGCTCTGTCCTGTCCTGCCTTCATATATACATGAAAGATCTACACCAGTAAATGAAACTTATCTGCAAAGATATACATGACAACAGGCCTTATATTTCACTTGGAAACCACCAAATACTACTTCATCATTTGAAACATCTTAGCATAAGGGCAGGGCTGAGTGGGTGTTCCCTGTGGAATTCAGGAATAACCATGTGCCAATGTTTGTGTTCCAAAGGTTTTGAAAGGACTGAGAGTATTTCAGGGCTTTTAACCTCTAGAAGTGGAGAAAACATAAACAGCATTTTCTGTCTTAGGCAGAAACAGCCTTATTGTTTCTCCTTAAACACAGGAGAGAAGATGGAGATTTGACACTGTTCTCATATCAATGTAAATTTAACTTCAGGACAGATGGGCCTGTTGGAAGATTCAGTGCTTTTCACTTGAAATGCTAACATGGAAGAATCCACCAGCTGTTAAACAGTGTCAGCCTTCACTTACAAATAGTTAATCTTCCAAAAATGATGTCTCATTTATACACTTCAGCTGATTTTGTAGAAGTAAGAAGATTAAGTAATTGGATTTGGATAACAGTTTCTAGAAAATATTTATGTGTTGTAATGGTGTGTGCAGTTTTTTCCTTTTACCTATTCATTTTTACATTACCTATAAACACTTCATTTGCTTCAGGTCTAATCTGAAGTGTCAGGTTGCTTTGGGTCTTGCTTCTTATGTTATCTGTAAGTATCAGGAGAGGGGAATTTTCTTATTTTTTAAGTTTTCTTGCCCTCTATATATCTGTTTTATTTAACAGTGGAAAGAAGTATGTTGGATTTTCCCCAGCACATCTCACCAGACAAAGAAGTACGCTTAGCAAGTACAGAAGCTGACAAAAAGCTTTCTAATTTTGATGTGGAAATGAGCATGAGAGAAGATGTGTTTCAGAAGATTGTTTATTTGCAGGTAAATTACAATGGCATCTGTATAACTTGTGGAAATTTAGATAAATTTCAAACAGTGAAAAACTTTTTTATAAAGAAGTTAGTATCCACGGTGCTTTTCAGCATCTCTGTCACTGTCTTTCCTCTGTGTCCATACCAGCCATATCTTTCCAGTGCGACACAGCTATACAAGAGAGTTGTGATTGCACCGTAACTTAAGCCAGTGTAACTTGGTGCTCCTCCTTTTTCTCTCTCGTGTTTAGATGTGTGTATCCTCCTGTCTACATTGCAATAGCTTTCAATTTTGTCTAAGCTTCCAGTGAACTCGTACGAGGAGGCTAAACCAGCAGAAACAAACTCATCAGGAATAATGAAATTTACTGTTTTCTTTTGGCTGAGCACTGTGAACTAGTTTGCCTAGCATATTACCAAGGTGGGGAGGAAGGAAACAGTAACCTACCAATGTATTTAGCTTGGCTTGTACCGCTTTTGAATTGGTGTCCAAAATTGAGCTTTATTGCTGTTGAGAATTCTGAATTCTAAAGTTATGAAAGTTAATAGGAGTGACTCCCAGTTACGCATTCTTAAAATTACCTCCTTTTATCTGCTAATTATAAACAGCTACAGTGTATACTCTTCCTCATATGTTCCTTAAACCTTAAAATAAAGGCCAGTCAAAAGATGTATTTAATGTTGAACTATTTTCTACTCCTTTTTTGACTCTATTTAGATTTTCTTCTAATTGAGCATGTACATGAATCTTGCATTCATTTGCACTGTTTATTTTGTATTATCTCTAACAGGAGGAAAGTTTGGTTTTATTCAAATGCATCTAATGACAGTAGTAATTTTCTAAAAGTCTAATTTAAAGGTAATGAAAGGACCCAATCTACTATGAAAACTAAAATATACAGATTAGCCCATGCTTCAGATGTGAATCTTCCAACTCCAGTGATTTTTAACCTTATGATACTGATAATATATTGAAAGTCTGTTCCCATGGAGTAATTTGTACTTCTTGCAGCATTAATGGGAACCAGAGTAATATTTGCAGCAGCTTATTAAAGTACATTCCAATACCACTGTCTTCTATTGCTGTGTGTTCTAGGCACATTTTCACATATTCTCCTGTAGTAGAGTAATCTTGTTTATGTGTTTGTGGAGGTACATAATTGCCTTATTTTGAGACCCTTGTGTTGTGTTTTGGCAGATAGTACCTTATGTGTATGTTTTTTATTTTCCCCTGTGCCTTTATATTGATACCCCCTCACTCTCCCACTGTGCTATTCATTAAATAGGTTTATATGTATTTATTATTTGCTGGGATTTTCCTCACCCTCCATTATGTTATGCACAGATACATATAGGACTAACCTACCATATCCATGTGTATATGTATATACATTTTTAATTTAAAGGAATTTCTGACGGTAGCTAGTGAAAACTGAGTGCTGTTATTTTTGAGTAGTACTTAGAATTTTTTTTTCTTGAAGCAATCGTTTTATTTGATGCTTTCTTACTTCATTTTCCCTCACAGCAATACTTGGCTTCTGTAACAGTTGACAATTGTTGCTGAAATCTCAATTTCATTTTTTAAGAGAATTTCCATGGCTTAACTGTAGCATACCTCAACTTGATAATACCTATGAAAATAGTAGCAGTTTTTGCTGTAGAACAGATGTGAAATTGCCAATTGTCAAGTCTTACTATTTCCAAATCACAAAGTCCTTATTAATTGAGTGAAAAAGTCAGATTCCAGGAGCATATGAGAGGACTAAACATTTTCAAGTGAACAACTTTTTGTAATCTTTTGAAACTGCCTTGAGAACTATTGATGATAGAACGTGTGTGATATTTTTATATTTAATTGAAAATAACCCCCCCTGAAAACAACTTAGTTTTCTTTTCCACACACATTAGGCAAAAAAATCTGCATAAATTGATCATCAGCAATTCTGCTGATGGTACAAAACTAAGAGGGTGGCTAACAGCCTGTCAGATTGTGCTGCTATGCAATGAGATGTGGACAGGCTGGAGAACTGGGTGAAGGCAAACCTTACGAAATTCAATAAGGACAAGTGCAGAGTCCTCCATCTGGAGAGGAATAACAACAGGCACCAGTACAGGCTGAGGGCTGCCCTGCTGGAAAGGAGCTCTGTGGTGAAAGACCTTGGAGGCCTGGTGGACAGCTAGTTCTGCATGGGCCAAGAGAGCCAATGGCATCCTGGGGTGCATCAGGAAAAATGTGTCTGCAGGTCTAGGGAGGTTCTTCTCCCCCTCTACTCTGCCTTGGTAAGACCACACCTGGAATACTGTATCCAGTTTTGGGCTCCTCAGTTCAAGAGAGACAGGGACCTGCTGGAAAGAGTCTAGTGAAGAGTCATGAGGATGATAGGGGGATGTAAACATCTCCCCGACAAAGAGAGACTGAAAGACCTGGGTCTGTTTAGTCTGGAGAAGAGAAGACTGAGAGGAGGTTTTATCAATGTAAACACATATCTGAGAGGTGGGTGTCAAGTGGATGGGGCCAATCCCTTTTCTCTGGTCATCAGCAGTAAGACAAAATGGAACATAAAGGGTTTCACCTTAATGCAAGGAGAAACTTCTTTACAGTGAGGGTGACAGAGCCCTGGAGCAGGCTGCCCCGGGAGGTTGTGGAGTCTCCTCCTCTGGAGACTTTTCCAAACCTGCCTGCATGTGTTCCTGTGCAAACTACCCTGGAGGATCCTGCCTTGGCAGGGAGGTTGAACTCAGTCTCTGGAGGTCCCTTCCAACCTCTAAGGTTCTCTGATGTTGAAGGTGTTCCACATGTTATATAACTTCTATCTGGGGGCCTGAAACTTGGAATAGAGCTAAACTTGGTAGTGAAACTACCATTACTCATAACATCTGTTTGTTGGCTAGCAAAGGCATGCTTAAGAATGTTGCCAATCTCCTCCACCTACACGCTCTCAGGAAACTCTACCTGATGTAAACAATTGCTGCAGTTCTTATTTGTGATATTCTAAATAGATTTTGTTTCTTATTCTGCCTCTACTCCACTTTGATGAGACTCCACTTTGAGTATTACATCCAGTTCTACAGTCCCTATTACAAGAAAGATGGACCTGCTGGAATGTGTCCAGAGAAGGGCCATGAGAATGATCAGAGGGCTGCAGCACCTCTCCTATGGATACAGACTGAGAGAGTTGGGGTTGTTCAGTCGAGAGAAGAGAAGGCTCCAAGGAGGCCTTATTGTGACCTTCCAGAATCTGAAAGGGGCCTACAGGAGAGCTGATGTGGGACTTTTAGGATGTTAGGTAGTGATAATGCTAGGGTGAATGGAGCGAAACTAGAAATACTCTGCCCTGGTGAGACCTCATCTTGAGTAGTGTTTGGGAGTTACCCGTTCCCCCACTCTTATGAAATCACCAAGACTAGACTCAGCAGGCTGGAAGTTAAGGAATTAAGCTTTGTATTTACATCTTAGCACAACATACAAG
>WAAF01010909.1:0-14105 GCA_013400475.1 Tricholaema leucomelas | reverse complement strand
TGTGGGACATCATGACATAGAGGACCTGGAGTTGCCAATTGCAACTCACACTGTGGACCACAGTTTGTACAAAACTAACCGTGACCCTTTGTTGCCCATTTATCAGCTGATTTGTCAACTGGAAAGTCAGGCTGTCATCGAGAAAGCTCATTCACCTTTCAACAGTCCCATCTGGCCTGTGCACAAGTCTAACAGAGACAGGGGACTGACAGTGGATTTTCGTGCCCTCATCGAGGTCACTCCACCCATGTGCGCAGCTGTGCCGGACATGCTGGAACTCCAGTACGAGCTGGAATCAAAGGAGGCTAAGTGGTATGCTACCATAGACATTGCTAATGCTTTCTTCTCTATTCCTGTAGCAAAGGACTGCAGGCCTTAATTTGCATTCATGTGGAGTGGAATCCAGTACCAGCTCAACCGTTTGCCTCAGGGGTGGAAACACAGATCAACGATCTGTCACTCAGTCATCCACAATGCACTGGAGAAAGGTAAAGCTCCAGAGCACATACAATTCACCAACAACATCATTGTGTGGCACCAAATTGCTGAGGATGTCTTGGAGAAAGTTAACAAAATCATTGACATTCTGTTGCAAGCAGGTTTTNATTGACATTCTGCTGCAAGCAGGTTTTGCCATTAAGAGAGACAAGGTCAAAGGACCTGCCAGAGAAATTCAGTTTCTGGGAGTGCAGTGGCTGGATGGTCACCGTCACATTCCACAGGATGTGATCAACAAAGTCTCCACCATGGCTGTTTCCACAAATACGTTGGACACTCAATCTTTCTTGGGTGCAGTGGAATTTTGGAGACTACACATTCCTGGATTCAGTCAAATTGTCAAACCTCTGCACGATGTGACTCGTAAGAGAAACAATTTTGAGTGGGGACCTGAACAACAAGAAGCCTTTGATCAGATGACATGAGAAGTAGTCCATGCAGTGGGCTTGGAACCTGTGCGATCTGGTCCGGACATTAAATACATTCTGTACACGGCTGCCAGTGACAATGGTCCAACTTGGAGTCTTTGGCAAAGAGGTCCAAATGAGACACGCGAGCATCCACTTGGTTTCTAGGGTCGTAGCTACAGAGGTTCAGAGGCAAATTACACCCCAACAGAGAAAGAGATACTAGCAGCCTATGAAAGAGTGAAAGCAGCTTCCCAAGTGATCTGAACTGAGTCACAATTGCTTTTAGCTCCTAGATTGCCAGTTCTAAAGTGGATGTTCAAAGACAAAGGTTCATCACCGCATCAGGCCACAGATGCAGCCTGGTCTGAATGGATGGCTTTGATAACCCAACGAGCACAAATGGGTAATCTTGATCGACCTGGTCTGGTGGAGGTGATCACCAACTGGCCGGAAGGCATAGACTGTACCAAAACTCCAGAGGAGAAAATCACCCGTGCTGAAGAAGCTCCTCCCTATGGTGATCTCTCTGATTAGGACAAGAATTATGCTTTGTTCACAGATGGTTCCTGTTGTCTTGTTGGGAACAAGCGAAGATGGAAGTCAGAAGTCTGCAGACCTACCAGGAGAGTTACCGAAGCAAGAGATGGTGAAGGATAATCCATTCAATTCACTGAGGTAAAAGATGTCCAGCTTTCTCTTGGTGAGGCTGAACATGAAAATTGGCCTATCCTTTACCTCTTCACTGACTCATGGATGTTAGCCAATGCTCTATGGGGTTGCCTAAAGGACTAGAAAATGCATGGTTAGCATAGGAAAGGAAAGCCTTTTTGGTGTGCTGATGTATGGCAGGACATTGATGCACGGCTGGAGAGAATTCCAGTGAAGGTGTGGCACATAGAGGCACACATGCCCAGAGCAGAGCTATTGAGGAACACCAACACAAACAGCAGGCAGACCAAGCTGCTAAGATTTCTCATTTTGACACAAACTCTGATATTGACTTTGATTGGAAAAACTGAGGTGAACTGTTCTTAGCTTGGTGGGCCCATGATTCCTCTGGACATCGAGGCAGAGATGCAACTTACAGATGGGCAAGCAATAGGTTAATTGACTTGTCCATGGACGCTATCACCCGAGTCATCCACGACTGTGACATTTGTGCAGCTATTAAGCAGGCCAAGGGAATCAAGCCCTTATGGTATGGTTAGAGATGGTCAATGTACAAGTATGGAGAAGCCTGGCAGATTGACTACATCACTTTACCTCTATCTCGTTCTGGCAAGCAGTATGTACTAACAATGGTAGAGCCAAGCATGGGATGGCTGGAAACCTCTCCATTTCCATGTGGTACTGCATGTAACACCATTCTTACCTTGGAAAGACAAATCATGTGGAGACATGGAACTCCAGAGAGAATTGAGTCAGGCAATGGCACTCATTTCAAGAACAATCTAGTGAAAAACTGGGCCAGAGAGGATGGTATTGAGTGGATCTACCACATACCCTACTATTCACCAGCTTCAAGGAAGTTTGAGTGCTACAACGTTTTGCTAAAAACCACTCTAAAAGCCATGAGGGGTGGAACTCTGAAAAACTGGGACAAACATTTATCACAAGCTAGCTGGTTGGTGAATAGTAGAGGTTCAGTAAACAGAGCAGGACCTGCACAATCAGATTCGGTCCAAACAGTAGACGGTCATGAAGTTCCTGTTGTACATGAAAAGAATCTGTTAGGAAAAACTGTTTGGGTGTTTTCACCTTTGGTTGAAGGGAAACCTGTCTGAGGGGTGGTGTCTGCTGAAGGTCCTGGTCATACCTACTAGGTAATGCAGGAGAATGGAGAAATCCAGTGTGTTCCACAGAGAAATCTAACCTTAGCTGAGAGAGTCTAAATTCAGAGTGTATAATACAAGGTGTTAGGAGTTTTCCGTTCCAGGTACCATCAGCATCCAACAATGAAAGAATCTACGAGAGAATCTACAGGACATGATCACCAACTCTATGTCACCTGGGAGTCCCTGTTCTCATCTCATCTGTGAGGAGACAAACTGTTCTGAGGTTTTGAATCACCTATATCTGAGATAGCTGGAATAAAGTGTGAACTGAACTTGTAGTATTCATTAGTGTAAATACTGTGCTGGATTAGATTAGATATTTCTCAGCAATCCTCTGAGTGAAGTAGACAGGGGTGGATTGTGCTAGTTTGAGCCTAGCTAGAATGTTTTGATGAGAAGGACTAGATCATAGGCTATGAAATGAAAACAGTGGTGACGTCTACTTCGCTCACAGTCTTGCTGATATGTGTAAAGAAGAAAAGCAAAACGTAGATTAGGTCACTGGCTCTCTTTGCTCTGGGCTTGGCTCTCAGCTCTTCGCCTGCTGGGGAGCTCGAGCTGCTGGCTGAAGTCCGTCTTGCTTTCTAACCTCACCCTCCATTTACTTTTGGCTGATTCACCTTGCTTCTTAATCGCCCTGGCTGAACCTTCATANCTGCTTGTATATTGTGCTAGCTGTAAATATAAGCTTCATTCATATTTCCAGAGCCAGCTGAACCTAGTCTGGATGATTTCTGAAGTGTGGGGGGCAGAGGACATCCAAACCACCACACATCTGGAGCTTCATTTTGCTTCCAAGACTTGAGAAGTTATACTACAGAGAGAAGAAATGAGGAAACGATCCATATGACAAAGCTGTATCATGTAATTCTGCTTGGTTACAGGCTCAAAGATTGAGGTATGGCAGGAGAAAGGAAAAGGACATGGACTTGATGGAGTGGGTCCAGAGGAGGTCCACAAAAATGATCAGGTGCTTGGAGCAGCTCTGCTACAAGGACAGGCTGATGGATCTAGGGGTGTTCAGTCTGGGGAAGAGAAGGCTCCAGGCAGACCTAATAGCATCCTGCCAGTACATGAAGGGAGCCTACAATAAGGTTGCAGAGAAATTGTTTAACAAAGGTCTGCAGTGACAGGGTGAGGACAACGGCTTCAAACGAGAGAAAAGCAGATTTAGATTGGATGTTAGGAACAAGTTCTTTAACAGTGGTGGAACACTGGAATAGGTTGTAGTTGAGACCCCATGCCTGGAGATATTCTAGGTGAGGCTTGGCAGGACTGTAGCCATCTGACTAGTGGAAGATGTTCCTGCTCACTGCAGAAGGGTCAGACTGGATGATGTTTAGAGGTCCCTTCCAGCTCAAGTGATTCTATGATTCTTTGTGCAGTACAGTTTTTGTGGAGCAGAAATTTATTTTCCAAAAGAGTGGTGTGGTTTTTTTTCCCTTCTCTGTAGTGCCATGGTTGAGAGGCATGAAAACTGCTACATCAACATTCAAAGCAGCAATTTTGTTAAACCATCCAGCAAAAGAAAGTTGACCCTAGCACATATTTGGGTCTGTCCATGCAGAGTGTGGATTCATTACACACAGCAGCACTGCTGATGTGGCACTGATTACAGCTGAGTATCCGCACATCCCCTCCAGCGCCTACTCCCTCATACAAACTAAACTCGGGAGAAATCCAATCCTACACATAGCTGTACACGTGTAGTCACTGATTAACACTAGCTCCTGTCATAGTTTGAGGGGGTCCCAGGTACCCTAAGAAACTACAGAGACCAAGACCCATCCCAAGGGATGAATCTGGGCATTCCAGGATATTGTAACGTTGTTATTCTGTTCTGTTTTCAGGTATCAAAGCTTAAAAATCCAGCATGATGGTTTGGGAGTTACCATCCCCTGTACCCTCCTTAAGAAAATCACACAGGCTAGACTCAGATGTCTGGAAATTAAGGAATGAAGATGTATTTACAGCTTAGCACAATATACAAGCATATATACACAGATATATATACAGTTATAAACAAGTTAAAAGTAGTACAGAAACACAGAATCTCTCCCAGAAACAACCAGAGTCCCCAGGAGGGCTTTCGACTCAATTTCCCCATCCCCCTCCCTCTTTCCTTCCCTTCAGAAATAACCACATAAACCCATGTATATCTCACATGATAAATCTGGAGATCTGAGGTGAGATGTCAAAAAAGAAAAGGAGCTTAGAGGAAAAAGCATTAGACCAGATTAGAGTTAAGGCAGAGACAGCCACAGAGCCCAGACTGCCAGAAAACAGACACAGGCCCAAGTGAGAGCTGAGCAGTATGCAAGAAGTGACCGTCTTATCTATATTTTGACTAGTTGCATTTCAAAGTAGAAGAATGAGTATACGGCACATGTTCGGGTTTTTTTTTTTCCTTTCTTTCTTCTCACAGCTAAGGATTTAATTTCTCTCAGTAAAATATTTCAGTTAGACTCAAACCAGCAAAATCCACCCTCTATATCACTCAGTGTTCTGCTGAAAACTATCTGTCTAACCTAAGATGATATTTACAATAATGAATATTACAAGTTCAGTTTGCACTTTGTTTCAGCTACCTCACATGTAGGTAATTAAAAAGCTCAGAAAACAGCAGTTTGTCTCCTCACAGATGAGACGAGAACAGGGACTCCCAGGTGACGTTGGGTTCATGATCATGTACTGTAGATTCTCCCATAGGTTGTGTCTTGTTGGATGCCTATAGTACCTAGAACAGAAAACTCTCAACAGCTTCTATCATACACTTAGAATTTAACCTCTCTCAGCTAACATTAGATTTCTCTATATAATACACAGGATTTCACCATTCTCCTGCATTACCTAGTATTGTATGACCAGGGTCTTCAGCAGAAAACACCCCTTGGACAGGTTTCCCTTCACCCAAAAGAGAAAATAACCAGTTTTCCTAACAGATTCTTTTCACGCACAACAGGAACTTTATCACCATCTACTGTTTGGACCAAATCTGATTGTGTTTAATCAACATCTGGCCCATGACTAGTGTGGCATTGGACATAGAATAGCCGATCAGAATGGCACTTTGCAAGGCCTCACTACATTAGGCTTTCACTCTCCCTTCCCACAACACAGGAGAAGCAGTGGCAGTGGAACATGTCTGGGCATGGATAAGCCTATGTTTACCTCATCAAGCCTACCACCACAGTTATATACAAATTAAAAGTAACACAGGAACACAGTACCCCTCCCAGAAACAATCAAAGTCCCCAGGAGGGCTCCCAACCCAAACTCTCTTCCCCCTCCCTTTTTCTCTCCCTTCAGAAATAACCAGATCAACCCACATGTATCTCACATTATGGATATGGAGATCTGAGGTGAGATGTCAAAAAAAAAAAAGGACAAGTAGGTTAGAGGAAAAAGGGATTAGGTGGATTAGAGAATTAAAGGCAGAGTCAGCCAGAAACCAGACCGTCAGAAAAAAGGCACAGCCAGAAGCGGGAGCTAGGCAGTGTGTGTGTGTGTGTGTGAAGTGACTGCCTTACCTATATTTTGACTAGTCGTGTTTCTCAGCAGAAAAATGGGCAATATAAGGCACAATTTTTTTTTCTTTTCTTTTCAGAGCTAAGGACTTCATTTCTCTCAGCAAAATATTTCAGTTAGTCTCAAACCAACACAGCCTTGTACAAGGCAAGCACAAGCTAAGCTGTGTACCACAGGAGCAAAACTAGCCTGGGCAGGTCAGAGTTCTTAAACTCAGTGGTGCCATGTTCTTTGTCCTCTTTCCTGTGATTGATTCTCCCCAAAACAGAAGGAGGGAGAGCAGAAAAACATGTCTGGGAAAAACAGTACACTTACAAGCTTATTTAGCCTATTTCAGACTATTAGGCCTACCACAAAAATCAGATGTTGGAAGGGACTTTTGGACATAATTTTGCACAACCTTCCTGCTAAAGCAGGTTCACCCAAAGCAAGTTGCACAGTAACGTGTCCAAGTAGGTTTGGAATCTCTCCAGAAAGAGGGACTCAAACACCTCTCTGGGCAGTTTGGTCCAGTGCTCCAGCATCCTCACACCAAATAATTTTTTTCCTTATGTTCAAGTGGAACTTCCTGTGTTCCAATTTGTGCCCATTGCCTCTTGTCCTATCATTAGGCACCATTGAAAGACTCTGGCCCCATCCTCTTGACATTAACCCTTTAGATACTGACAAACCTTTTTAAGATCACATCTCACTCTTCTCCATGTTCAACAGCCCCAACTCTCAAGCCTTTTCAAAGAATCACAGAAAACATCTGGTTGAAAGAGACCTCCAAGCTCATCCAGTCCAACCCTTGACCCATCACTGAAGTGTCAGCACTAAATCATGTCCCTAAGCACCAGCTCCACAGGCTGTTTAAACACCTCCAGGGATGGTGACTTCAGCACTGCCCTTGGCAGACCGTTCCAATGTCTGAGAGTCTTCTCTGGGAAGAAGTATTTCCTAGCATCCAGACTCAATGTCCCCTGCTGCAGCTTAGAATCATTTCCTCTCATCCTATTGCTTGCCACCAAGGAGCAGAGGCTGCCCTCTCCTTGCTTCAACCTCCCTTCAGATTGTTGTGGAGAGTAATGAGGTCTCCCACTTCAGCCTCCTCTTCTCCAGACTGAACACTCCCAGATCACTCATCTACTCCTCATTGCCCAGATGCTCCAGGGTTTTCTCATCAGAGAAGCTTCTGTGATAGGCATCCAATCCCCTCATCATGTTTGTAGCCCTCTGTTGGACTCTGTCAAGTAATTCCTTGCCTCTCTTGTACTGCAAAGCCTGGAATTAGTCACAATACTCCAGATGTGGCCTCAGTAGAGCAGAGTAGAGAGAGAACAATCTCCTTTGACCTGCTGGTCACACACTTTTAGTGCATCCCAGGATACCATTGACCTTCATGGCCATGTGTCCTTGTAGGGCATAAATCCTTCCAGGCTGGTTTAACTCTTGCTCTCCTCTTTCTGTTGCAGAGGGAATCCCTGGGAATTTGAGTCAGGTGACCAAAGCCTTGAGGGATAGGGGGCTTAGCATCACGTGTCAGGTGTCTTGTGCTGCCCTCACCGTGACTGCATGGTCAAAGGAGGCACGAAGCTTTGAATTCATTGGCCAGAACAATGGTGCTAATGCCTATTGGCCAGTTTGATTATCAAAATGAAATATATAAAGAGGGATAATTTAGAAACTGTGCCTTTCTACATAAGCCTTTCTAGATTCAGCATGGAGCCATCCTGCCTCTCCTTATTTGTGACTCATTGAAGGCAGCCATGTGTATGCATCTCATACATGCCAGCCAGCTCAGCAGCATTTTCTTCCCTCTGCCTGAAATATTTGTATTTTACCCTGGAATCATCATCATGAGTTTGAAAGTGTCTTTGATACAGGAGACTTACTCAGGAACCAAAAGAGTCATGAGTACATACGCTGAAGTGAATGCTGAGACTCCATAACCATAGTCAGAATTTTTCCTGTTTTCATATTGCTATTTTCCAAGTTCTGATTGTTTAAACTGTTTAATTATATGCAATTGCTTCCTGTCAACCAAAAATCCAAAGAACCTCAGGGAATTTTCCAAAATTTTTAACATTAATAGTAAAAAATAATATTCATAGAGAAATTAATACTCATACTTCATAATGATTATTAATTTCTGAAACACCATGAAATCACGCTATTGGACTGTGGCTGATTTCTTGTCCTCTTTTTCATTTATCAAATTGGGATGAGTTGAGTTTCTAATTTTGATGGTAATATTGAAAAGGATCTGCAACTGTTATTTTTATACCACGTAAGTTGCAACATATTATTTTCTGTCAGCAGTTTACTCATTTATATGCTCTTAAAAATATTTATATATGGGAAAATGTCAGCTCTTCTGTAAGTATGCCTTTACAAGATGAATGTGACTAAATGTCCCAAGTTTCATTCTTTAGAGAGCAAGAGACAGTTAAGATTTCAGGATTGCACTTCACGTGTAATTGTGTCATCTGCTGTGTCTGCAGCACAGAATGTTGGTTTTCCATTTGTTGGAAATCTATATGGTAAATTGTGGGAGAATTTTCTTGCTAGCAGGATATGAGCTGGTAAACATGAGAACTCGTGCTGAGAAGTGTCCTTGAGCTGTCTCGGGCTCAGGAAACCAAGCTGTAAACAATGAGCACACCACACACAGCTGCAGGGGGCTGAGCCTGCCATACAATAACCATGGAAGTCCTCCTCAATACAGGCACCTACCTAACCATTTTTTCAATAGCTGCATGGCCTCCGCACTGGCCAGCAAATCCAGCAAAAACCGGAATTGAAGGTATTGGAGGAACGTCTCAGACACTGACGAGTTCTCAGCGGATAAGTATAACCATTGATGGGAAGACAGGCCATGTCTTTCCAACCATTTTGCCTCTCCCGCATGGCATAAATGCGCTTATTGGCAGAGACATCATGACGCAGATGGGAGTCATGATAACCACCCCTCAAGTGATTTTTCAGCAGCGGCCACTGGATGGCAGTCACCCATAATCGAACTTCAGTGGCTTTCTAATGAATCAATATGGATAGACCAGTGGCTGCTGCGAAAGGAACGGCTGCAGGAAGCACACAAGCCAGTGGAAGAACAACTTGCTGTGGGCTGTATTGTCCCTTCCACGAGCCCGTGGAATACCCCAATTTTTGTCATACCAAAAAAGTCAGGAAGGTATCACCTTTTACATGATCTTTGAGCTATCAACAGCCAGATGCAAGCCATAGGCGCTCTCCAACCGGGTTTGCCCTCTCATTCCATGATTCCTGAGAACTGGGAGTTACTTGTCATAGATCTGAAAGATTGCTTCTTCACAATCCTGTTACACCCTGCGGACTGTCACCATTTCACTTTCACCCTACCTTCCATTAACAAACAGGGACCGGCACGCCATTTCCACTGGGTTGTGTTGCCCCAGGGAATGAAAAATAGCCCAACGATGTGTCAAATCTATGCCGATTTTGCATTATGGCCTATTGGAGAGATACAGCGCTGGAATGATGGAAAACCGCCATCATTTACCACTACAGGGATGATATTTTCATTGCCCAGCCAGAGCCCTTCCTGGATGCTCAGCTCCAACAGCTCACAGTGGAACTACATGCTGTGGGCCTTCAGGTCGCCCCAGAAAAAATCCAGAAGGAGGTGCCATGGAAGTACCTAGGCTAGCAGATAGCCAGGAATCTCATTCGTCCCCAAAAACTGCAGCTAACCACGGACATTGTCACACTTAGGAGATGCCCAGACATTGATGGGAGATCTGCAGTGGTTACGGCCCATTATAGGATTCACAAATGACGACCTACAACCTTTACAGCCACTGCTTTAAGGTATGGATCTTGCCAGGAAAACTGAACTCTCCAGATTACAATGACAGACTATACAGAAGCTCAGCGATATGATCAGCAGCAGATGGGTAGAACAAGTGGACCCATGTGTACCCATTGACTTGTCTATAATTAAGGGTATGCACTGCGTCTCTGGAGCCATTACGCAGTGCAAAAAACAGAACAGGGGAGCAGTTGTGTATTTTAGAATGGTTGTTTACACCCATGCAGCCATGGAAAACAGTAGAAACACAGGTCGAGATGATAGCTCAATTGATTAAAAAGGGCAGGAGGCGATTATTGGATATTGCTGGGACAGAACCTAGTACCATAAGACTCCTAATCAAATGACAGGGCCTAGAATGGTTCTTACACCAATCAGAGGAGCAGCAAAGCAGCCTTCTGAACTTTTCAGGGCACATTTCTGTGCAGGCATTGAAGTCTGATATGCTCCAATGGATGGGTCAGCAGAACTGGTTAGCTAAACCAAAGCAGTCCCTTTCTCCTCTGCAGAATGCAGTTACTGCGTTCACAGATGCAGGAAGGATTTCACACAAGGCCACAGCAGTATGGCAATTAAGGATGGAGTAGCAGGAACATGTTCTGCAGGGGACAGCCAGGGACTCCTTACAAACCTTAGAGTTAACTGCGATAGTATGGGCCTTGACCAACTGGTTGCATGCCCCACTGAATGTAGTAACTGACTAGATATATGTGGCTGGGGTGGTGCATAAAATTGAAGACTCCTCTATCAGAGGTCAAGAATCAATGTCTGTACCAACTACTATGCTCGCTATATGCAGCCATGGCCCAGAGAACGGCCCCATACTGCATTATTCACATTCACAGCCGTAAGTGGGAGATAGGCCTGGGGGAAGGAAATGCCAGGGCTGATCAATTAGTAGCACTACCCAGATGGCCTGCCCCACTCAATCAGTTTACCCTAGCCAGAGAGGCCCATGCTACCTTTCACCAGAATGCGAAAGGGCTGAAATGTCAGTTTCAGATTTCTAATGATAATGCCAAGGAAATAGTACACTCGTGCCCGGTCTGTAGCCATACGGGGCTGGGGTTAGGTTCAGGCGTGAACCCAAGAGGACTTAAGGCTTTGGAGCTATGGCAAATGGATGTTACTCATGTTCCCTTTTTTGGCAGACTACATTACCTCCATGTTACCACTGACACATAGAGCAAACATATGTAGGCAACACCACTGTCAGGAGAGAGAGCCATTCATGTTATTAAACATCTAACAGGGTGTTTTGCAGTGATGGGTGTGCCAGAAAGAATTAAAACAGACAATGGCCCTCACGCACTAGTGAGAAGTTACGGAGGTTTATGCAGAAATGGGGCGTTAACCACACCACTGGTATACCTAATTCACCCACAAGTCAGGCTATTATTGAGCGCTCCCACCAGGTAATAAAGGGATATCTTGCAAAATTCCAGGACATAACCAACCCAGCTGAGCGTGTGAGTAAGGCTCTTTTCACTATCAATCATCTGTGCATCTTTGGTGACTAGACAGGACCACCAGTGGAGGTACATTCAGGCCTGGTAAAAAAAGGGAACACCTCCAGTGGAGATGAGGGTTATGTATAGGGATCCCAAACCAGGAATATGGAGGGGTCCGGCCTCAGTGATTTACATGGGACGAGGGTATATGTGCCTCTCTACCCAAGCAGGTCCCTCATGGGTTCCTTCACGCTGGACCAAGGCTACACCTGGGAGCAACAGTAACATCGAGCCCCCACCAAGTCAAACGGAGGGGCAGGAACAACAAACACAGCCTTAGGGAATACCGACTCTGTCAATCAAGGTTGGCACACACAAGTGCGCACTCTCCCGTGATTGTGAGGATCATCTGCATTTTCAGGTTTTGAACACGTGACTTATTGTCTCTTGCAAGAAAAGCTTTTAGGATTATTAGTTAAACTTGGGTTGTTAGCTTGCCAGACTAATGCTACTAGTAGAAGCTCTAACAGGTTTATTCTCTTTCTGATTTCAGCATTATTGATTTGCACCTGTGTCAATTACACCTGTGTCAAACACAGCCTGTGTAAGAGAAAGCCTGGGTTGCTCAAAAGAAAAAAAAGGGAGAATTGTGGGAGAATATTCTCGCTAGCAGAATATGAGCTGGTAAACATGAGAACTCGTGCTGAGAAGTGTCCTTGAGCTGTCTCGGGCTCAGGAAACCAAGCTGTAAACAATGAGCACCCCACACACAGCTGCAGGGGGCTGAGCCTGCCAGCCTGCAGGGGTGGACACCATCGATTGTTTTGATACAGGGTGACCTATCTGTACCTTACACATAATTCTGAGCCAATCTGTACCTTCCACTTGTGCCATCCCCAAACTAATTGTGCACGGCTGTTCCAAGCAGCATAAAAGCCGCTGTAGTGCCTTAATAAAATGTACTGCTTGCAGCTAGCTGATTGTGAATCGACTCATCAGTACCCCGAACTCTCGCCTCTGCTGGCCTCCAGCAACTGCAGTAAATGGCATGGAAATTAAGAACATCACTGGACTTGATTTTTTTCCACCTGTGGGATGGGAAAAGTGTTCAGGCTCCAGAGGCAGAAAGTTTAATTGCTTTATTTTTCAACCTCTCAGACCACATTGCAGTGTCTGAACCACAATAGATACTCTCTTGTCTGCTATAACACCTTAATATTTATAACTATATCTGTGCTAGTTTGAGCCTAGCTAGCATGTTTTGGTGAGAAGAACTAGATCATAGGCTGTAAAATGAAAACAATGGTGTCTACTTCCCTCACAGTCTTGCTGGGATGTGTAAAGAAGAAAGGCAAAACAAAGATTAGGTCACTTGCTTCTTCTCGCTGGGAGCTTCTGCCTGCTGGGGAGCTCGTAGCTGCTGGCTGGACTCCATCTTGCTTTCTAACCTCACCCTCCTTTTGCTTGGCTGCTTCACCTTGCTTTTTAATCCTCTTGGCCGAACCTCCATTCTTCCTTGGGACTGGGGTAAGGTTGAGAGGGGTAGGGGGAAGGTGAGGGGTGGTTGAGAGCCCCTCCTGGGGACTTAGGTTTCTGGGAGGGAAGTTGTGTCTGTATTACATTTTTACCTTGTATATTTCTGTATATATCTGTATATACTGTGAATATTTGCTTGTAAATTGTGCCAGCTGTAAATATAAGCTTCATTCAAATTTCCAGAGCAGACTGAGTCTAGTCTGGGTGATTTCTAAAGTGTTGGAGGGCGGGGATACCCAAACCATCACAATATCTATAGCTATAGATAGAGATACAGATACAGCTATAGATAGGCAGGCAGACAGACAGATAGGAAACACAAATTAGGAGGAACTGCTGTTCTTCAGTCTAGTGTTTATTTAGTTCATGGAAATCCACCACTAACTCCTACAAATGTTTACATCCAGATTGGTAATTCTTTGAAATAGTGAAATATTTCCTATGACTTTCAAAGTCCTAAGTAGCACTACAATATTGAATCACTATTTTCATAGAATTATTAAGGCTGAAAAAGACTCTTAAGATCACTGAGTCCAACCATAACCCAAATACCATGACCACTAAACTATATCCTGAAATGCCACATCTATACACTACTTTAACACTTCTAGAGATGGTCACTCTACCACCTCCCTGGCACAATGTCAGGTCGTGGCTTCTTATCCTATCACTAGTACTCTGGCCTCACTCCAACCTCCTTTCAGGCAGCTGTAGAGAGCACTATGATTTCCCCTTAGCCTTCTATTATTCAGACTTAATGACTCCAGGTACTTCAGCCTCCCCTCTTTCATACTGAGTCACCAGATTCTGTTAATTTTCACACTTAACAATCCAAAGTTTAGTCCCAGTCTCAGATGTGCTACATTAAAAAGAAGATTGGAAGACTGAAGACTGGAAGAAAGCCAATGTTACTCTAATCTTCAAAAGGGGAAAGAAGGAAGACCCAGGCAATTGCAGACCAGTCAGCCTCACCTCCATGCCTGATAACAGGGACTCAGTCTTGAGGGGGACGGAGGGA
>WAAF01010908.1:644640-757275 GCA_013400475.1 Tricholaema leucomelas | reverse complement strand
CCATATCCCTCTTGCAATAGTGGCTCCAGAAATGGACGTACTACTCCAGGTGGGGTCTCACCACCGCAGAGCAGACCAGGAGGATCACTTCCTTTGACCTGCTGGCCACACTTCTTTTGATGCAGCCCAGGGTCTGACTTGCTTTCTCCTGCTTTATATATATAGCTCAAAGGTGTGTCAGGGGAGTTGGCACATATGGGAATATTTGAAAGCAAATCTATTGTTTCCCAGTGTAAAACTTGCTGTTTAAAGCTACTTAGCTGAAAACTAAAGAAAACTCAGCACCATTTTGCTGATTATTTACTGAGAAATCAGACTTACTACCAAGGGTGCAAAGTACTCCTGTTAATTGTGGTCAGCTGAAGTATCACAGTATCACCAAGGCTGGAAGAGACCTCATAGATCATCAAGTCCAAACTGTTACCACAGAACTCAAGGCTAGACCATGGCACCAAGTGCCACGTCCAATCCTGCCTTGAACAGCTCCAGGGACGGCAACTCCACCACCTCCCTGGGCAGCCCATTCCAGTAGCCAATGACTCTCTCAGTGAAGAACTTTCTCCTCACCTCAAGCCTAAATTTCCCCTGGCGTAGCTTGAGGCTGTGTCCTCTTGTTCTGGTGCTGGCTGCCTGAGAGAAGAGAGCAACCTCCTCCTGGCTACAACCACCCCTCAGGTAGTTGTAGACAGCAATAAGGTCTCCCCTGAGCCTCCTCTTCTCCAGGCTAAACAATCCCAGCTCCCTCAGCCTCTCCTCGTAGGGCTGTGCTCGAGGCCTCTCACCAGCCTCGTTGCCCTTCTCTGGACACGTTCAAGCATCTCAATGTCCCTCTTAAACTGGGGGGCCCAGAACTGGACACAGTACTCAAGGTGTGGTCTAACCAGTGCAGAGTACAGGGGCAGAATGACCTCCCTGCTCCTGCTGGCCACACCATTCCTGATGCAGGCCAGGATGCCATTGGCTCTCTTGGCCACCTGGGCACACTGCTGGCTCATGTTCAGGTGGGTATTGATCAGCATCCCCAGATCCCTTTCTGTTTGGCTGCTCTCCAATCATACTCAGTTCTTTCAAAAGCTATCCCTTGGTAAGAGATTTTGTCAGAGCAACAACAGAAGCATAGGAGAGAAATCAGAATGAGCAAAAAGACAAACAAAACAGTAATAAAGAAAATGTGAGGAGGATTTTTTTTCCCTGTGAGGGTGACAGAGCACTGGAACAGGCTGCCCAGGGGAGTTGTGGAGACTCCCTCTCTAGACATATTCAAAACTTGCCTGGACACTTTCCTGTGTGATCTGGTCTAGGTGATCCTGCTCTGGCAGGGGGATTGGACTGGAGGAGCTTTTGAGATCCCTTCCAGCTCCTGACATTCTGTGATTCTGTGGAAACCCACTCAAACAAAAAACAAACAGGAAAGATATGATTTATTAATATTTCTTTTAATCATTATGCTTATTAATTCCAAAGAATAGCCTGTCCCCTTGGCACTAGAGCTGCTAGAAAACTCTACTGCAGTGGAAAGGCTATTGCACAAGTGGGATGTCAAACTGACAGTGTGGTCTTGATTCAGAGGCTCTGGCAGTCATCAAAACAACAGTGATGGATGGACTGTTGACTGCTGATGACAGCAAGAAAATAACCAGAAGTTATGGCAGAAAGCAGCAATCAGGGTTCGCAGTGACAGAAGCTGCAAGAAGTAAAGATGCCTCATTCCCGTATGTTATGAGTAAACAGGAATGAGTCTGACAATTCCATGGGACATTAATACTGAGTGCTTTTGCAATGTCTTCAACCTACGGATACAAACTCTCTGTAAATATATGCCAGCATAAATCAGATGCTCTTTGGATTTCTAGATTAAAGGGGTTTGAGTGTGGAGTTAATTTCCTGACCAAAAAAAAAATAGGTTTTGAGGGAAAACAAATGTTTTCCACAAATGTTTCTGCTGTACTAAATAGTTTTGGTTGGGTTTTCTTTTTTTTTTTTTTTTGGAGGGGGGTGTGTGTTTATGAGGTTTTGTTGTTGTTGTTGTTGTTTGTTTTGGTTGGGTTTTTTATGCCTTTTTTTGTTTGTTTTGGGGGTTGGTTGGTTGGGTTTGTTTTTTTTTTAAGGACAAATATCTGAAGGAGAATCCTCTCAGGATTATTGCAAAAAAATAGGCCAGGGAAGAAAATTATCCTGCAGATGCATTTTTTTTTTTGGTAGTAGACAAGTATACAAGCAATGAGATCTGCATGAAGGAGACATGCAATAGAAGCGAAGTAACAAAGTTCTTTCTGGGGAGAGTGATTGGCATTGGAATGGGCTGCCCAGGGAGGTGGTGGAGTCGCCATCCCCGAAGGTGTTCAAGAAAAGACTGGATGAGGCACTTAGTGCCATGATCTAGATGACTGGACAGGGATGGGTGATAGGTTGGACTGGATGATCTTGGAGGTCTCTTCCAACCTGGTTGATTCTATGATAACTTGAACCATTTTTTTCATGTGCCAAGATTCCAATTATTTCACATGTGTTAATATTTGTAACATCAGAATGAGAACACTCCTGGAGTTATTGTGTCTGCACTACAGAATAGAATAGAATAGAATAGAATAGAATAGAACAGAATAGAATAGAATAGAATAGAACAGAATAGAATAGAATAGAATAGAATAGAATAGAATAGAATAGAATAGAACAGAACAGAACAGAACAGAATAGAATAGAATAGAATAGAATAGAATAGAATAGAATAGAATAGAATAGAATAGACCAGGTTGGAAGAGACTTCCAAGATCATCCAGTCCAACCTATCACCCAGCCCCAGCCAATCAACTAGACCATGGCACTAAGTGCCTCATCCAGGCTTTTCTTCAGTGCCCTGAAGTTTTATTAGAACTGTGATGCAATTCTTTCAAAGCTTTGAGTGAAGAGGAAGGTGAAGTCAGATAAATTTTCCTTACACCAGCACATTATGTTTTTCCTCCACTGCATTGCAGTATAACAACTGCTTTGGTTGGCAGAATGACATTTCATTACCTAGACATATGGGAATTCATTTTGAAAACAGCTAAAGAATGAAAGTATCCATTAATAGTAATAGTCAAGCATTAATTCCCATTGACTGAAATTTTCTACTGAGTAGTGTAAATATAACCTGCACATAAATCCAGGAAGACTACCTGCCTAAACTAATCACATGAAGGAGTTTCTGACCTACGTTTTTTGATTACTGACTTGAGATTTAGAATCATAGAACCATAGAATCAGTCAAGGTTGGAAGAGACCACAAGGATCATCTAGTTTCAACCTCCTCGCCATGGCCAGGGATACCCTAACCTAGATCAGCCTGGCCACAGCCTCATCCAGTCTGGACTTAAACACATCCAGGGACAGGGCTTCAACCACCTCCCTGGGCAACCCAGTCCAGGCTCTCACCACACTCATGCTGAACAACTTCCTCCTTATGTCCAGTCTGAATCTCCCCACCTACAGCTTTGCTCCATTACCCCTAGTCATAGCACTACCTGATATTCTAAAAAGTCCCTCCCCAGCTTTTTTGTAGGCCTCCTTCAGATACTGGAAGGCCATAAGAAGGTCACCTGAGAGCCTTCTCTTCTCCAAACTGAACAGCCCCAACTCCCTCAGTCTGTTCTCATAGCAGAGGTGCTCCAGCCCTCTGAGCATCCTTGTGGCCCTGCTGTGGAGACACTCCAGCATCTCCACATCCCTCTTGTCATAGAGACTCCAGAACTGGATGCAGTACTCCAGGTGAGGTCTCACCAGAGTGCAGTAGAGGGGGAGAATCACCCCCCTTGCCCTGCTGGCCATACTTCTCCTGATGCAGCCCAGGCTCTGGTTGGCCCTCCAGGCTGCAAGTGCACTCTGCTGGCTTATATTGAGCTTCTCTTCCACCAGCACCCCCAGGTCCCTCTCCTCAGGGCTGCTCTTCAGCTACTCACTGCCCAGCCTGGATTTGTGCTTGGGATTGCCTTAACTCAGACGCAGGACCTTGCACTTGGCCTTGTTGAACCTCAGTAAGTTGACTTGTGCCCACCTCTCCAGCCTGTCCAGGTCCCTTCCCTCCAGCATGTCTGCTGCACCACACAGCTTGATGTTGTCAGCAAACTTGCTGAGGCTGCACTCAATACCTCTGTCCATGGCACCCACAAAGATGTTGAACAAGACTAGTCCCAGGACTGATCCCTGAGGGTCTTCCCTTGTCACTGGCCTCCACTTGGACATGGACCCATTAACAGCCTATCTTTGGGTGTGGCCATCAAGCCAGTTCTTTATCCATCTCAGGTTCCACCCCTCAAACCCATGTGTCACCAGCTTGGAGACCAGGATTTGGTGCAGGACAGTGTCAAAGGCCCTGCACAGGTCCAGGTAAATGCCATCAGTTGCTCGCCCCTCATCTATGAATGTTGTGACCTCTTCATAGAAGGCCACCAGGTTTGTCAGGCAGGATTTGCCCTTGGTGAAGCCATGCTGATTGTAGCAAATCCCCTCTTCACTATTCTCCTGTCTCAGTAGTGCTTCCAGGAGGATCTGCCCCACGATCTCACCGGGCACAGAGGTGAGGCTTGTTGTAATACCTCTACACAGAAAAATGACTTTTTCATCATGATGCAACATCCTGCTTGTAACTGCACAAGCAGCACTGGTTTTTGACAGCCACATTGCAGGAGTTTCTACTTTTATGTGTAAACTCTTGAGGAGAGCTCCATGTCTGGGAACTCTTTTGAAGGGAGATGTGGTCCAGCATTTCAGGTGTTTTGAAGGGTCGATGCTGGGGTTTGAGCAGAATTGAGCAGCTCATGTCTTTCCGGTCTCCTGCAGGGGCTTTGAGGAACCCAGCAGGTAGAGAAGAGAAAATTATTTTCCTAGCTAGAGGGAAATCCTGTCACTCTTTCTTTTTTTTTTCCTCCAAATGCATCTAAGGGGCTGTGGTGGTTTGGGTTTCCCCCGCTCCCCCACACTTTAGAAATCACCCAGACTAGACTCAGCCAGCTCTGGAAATATGAATGCAGCTTATATTTACAGCTAGCACAATATACAAGCAGATATTCACAGTATATACAGTTATAGACAGAAATATACAAGGTAAAAAGGTAATACAGAAACACAACAGCCCTCCCAGACACATGAGTCCCCAGGAAGGACTCTCAACCACCCCCTCACCTTCCCCCTACCCCTCTCAACCTTACCCCAGTCCCAAGGAAGAATGAGGGTTCGGCCAGGGGGATTAAGAAGCAAGGTGAATGAGCAAAGCAAATGGAGGGTGAGGTTAGAAAGCAAGATGGAGTTCAGCCAGCAGCCTCAGCTCCCCAGCAGGCGAAGAGCCCAGAGCAAAGCCCAGAGAGAAGAGAGCAAGTGACCTAATCTGTGTTTTCCTTTTCTTTTTACACATCTCAGCAAGGCTGTGAGCGAAGTAGACCTCACCATTGTTTTCATTTCACAGCCTATGATCTAGTCCTTCTCACCAAAACATTCTAGCTAGGCTCAAACTAGCACAGGGGCTGAGAAAGGAATGTGAATATTTCAAAAGAAATAGGTCACTCATGGAAGCATTGTCTGGGAAGACAGAGACGGGACAAAACTATTAACAACTGAAAAATCATTTTCTGCACATCTACTGTGAATTTGCATAATGCTGTCTTAAGTAGTGCCCAAATCAAAGCCAGCCCAAGTAAACAGAAAAGCCTCTGACTGAATTAATTACAAGTTTCAGAGTCAAGAAAGGGTAGGCAGCTAGTACTTGCAGGTTGGCTTTGCAGGCACACTGTAGTGTGGTGAAAAATATTCCATTCATGCACACTTGTGGTATCATAATTGCCAAAATGGTTCAGTATCATTTCAGTTATTAAGGCACTAATGAACCCTTAAATGCATGCTGAGTCTCAATGATGTTATGGATTTACTTGCAGGAGAAGGAGGGAAAAAACCTTTTGTATGTTTGCTTTTCCTGAAGCAGAAATGTCAGGACTTTAAAGGAAGAATTCATACAATTTGATTTTATCTAAACCCAAGGCATTTACCCTAAACTAATCACTGCAGTGCCACACAAAGATTAATGGAAACAGATTGGAATCCAAGGGATAATTCATAAGTTAATGAAAATCTAAGACCAGGGAGAGGTAAACAAACCATCTAATCCTGTACTGTAGCTTCAGAAGTGGTCGGCATAAGATACCAAGAGGAATGTACCAGAATAGCTCAAGTAAGTGGTCAAACTTCCCCACAATACCCCCCAAATACTGCAGCCAGGGGGCTGTGGGCTCCAGAGGCCAGGAGCAGAATCTCATTCCTGCCCTCTGATGACAGGGTTCTGAGACACAGGGCACAGCCCAGCCTCTTCCAGTGCCTTTCTCTTGCCACTGGCCACAGGAAGAACACAGCTGCCTGAACGCCTCATTTGCAAATGATGCAGTCAGTTGTGATGCCTGTCCATGCCTGGCAGCTTCTCCTCAGGCAGTGTCCATACAGCTGAGGCCCTGGTTTTGCAGGTTTCCACAGTTACCAAGTCAGCTAACTCAAAATACAACTGTACCACAAGCCCTGCCACTGCATTGCCTGCAGAGCAGTCACCACACTCACCACTGATCCTGCAGAAAACCAACACAAGCCACCCCAAGAGGTCATTAGGGAGACTTAGACAGGCTGGAGAGTTGGGCAGGGAGAAAGTTAATGAGGTTCAACAGGGACAAGTGTAGAGTCATGCACCTGGGAAAGAACAATCCCATGGATCAGTATAGGTTAGGGATTGACCTGCTGGAGAGCAGTGAAGGGGAGAAGGACTTGGAAGTCCTGGTGGATGGAAGGATGGCCATGAGCCAGCAGTGTGCTCTTGTGGCCAGGAAGGCTAATGCCATTCTGGGGTGTATTAGAAGGGCTGTGGTTAGTAGGTCGAGGGAGGTTCTCCTGCCCCTCTTCTCTGACCTGGAGAGGCCTCTTCTGGAGGATTGTGTCCAGTTCTGGGGCCCCCAGCTCAAGAGGGACAGGGAACTGCTTGAGAGAGTCCAGCACAAAGCCACAAAAATGATTAAAGAAGTTGAACATCTTCCTTATGAGGAGAGCCTGAGGGAGCTGGGGCTTGTTAGCTTGGAGAGGAGGAGACTAAGGAGTGACCTCATTCATGTTTATAAATATGGAAGGGGTGAGTGCCAGGAGGCTGGAGCCGGGCTCTTGGTGATGCCCAGTGACAGGACAAGGGGCAATGGGTGGAAGCTGAGGCACAGGAGGTTCCATGTGAACCTGAGGAAGAATTTTTTTTCCCTGTGAGGGTGACAGAGCACTGGAACAGGCTGCCCAGGGAGGTTGTGGAGTCTTCCTCTCTGGAGATATTCAAGAGCCATCTGGATACATTCCAGTGTGATCTGCTCTGTGTGATCCTCCTCTGGCAGGGGAGTTGGACCAGATATCTTTCAAGGTCCCTTCCAGCCCCTGACATTCTATGATTAGTCTCTGAGCTTGGCACACAATATGTTCTGGCTAGTTGACACACTGTTAGGACAAGAAGTTGCTGAGCAGGCTTTAACTGACACTGCAGATCTGCTCCATGGTTTGTGATCACTGAATTGGCATGTTATTTATGATCAATAATGTGTATCTTTTATTTTAGGATGATAGAGATGCTTGTTATTTTTATCCTGTGTCTCTTGCACAAATGAATCTGAATTTGCAGACACAACATCTATGATGCAGTAAATCCATATGCTTGCAAAATAAAATCTTGCCACATGTAGGAGAATCACTAGGAAGGTTCTGGATTCCACTAGATTCATGCAGAGATGTGAGTTTCCTTGTGGATAGCTGTTGTGAACTTTAGAATTAATTCTCCTTTATTCTGACACAAAGCTGAAGTCTTTTAACAAATCATTCTAGGTAAATAAAAAGCAAACCAGGGGGGCTGTGGTTTTCTTCTTGTTGGTTTTTTTTGGTTGGGTGGGCTTCTTTTTAAGTAAAGTGCAAATTAAAATGGGCCTCCTTCAAACTGTAGGTATATTTAAAGGTATTTCCTAATACAGCATTCTGCTGTATTAACCATGACCTGGTGTTGGTAACATGGCAACTACAATATTCACTTTATATCTGGCAGCTCACTCTGCTTGAACAGGTTGAGCTATCTGCTGGAGGGTAGGAGAGCCCTGCAGAGGGATCCTGACAGGCTGCATGGGTGGGCAGAGGCCAGTGGGATGAGATGTAACAAGGCCAGGTGCAGGGTTCTACACTTTGGCCACAACAACCCCAAGCAGCACTACAGGCTGGGAACAGAGGGGCTGGAGAGCAGCCAGGCAGAAAGGGACCTGGGGGAGCTGGTAGATAGTAGCTGAAGATGAGGCAGCAGTGTGCCCAGGTGGCCAGGAAAGCCAATGGCATCCTGGCCTGTATCAGGAACAGTGTGGCCAGTAGGACAAGGGAGGTTATTCTGCCTCTGTACTCAGCACTGGTCAGGCCACACCATGAGTGCTGTGTCCAGTGCTGGGCTCCTCAATTCAAGAGAGATGTTGAGGTGCTGGAACGTGTCCAGAGAAGGGCGACAAAGCTGGTGAGGGGCCTGGAACACAGCCCTGTGAGGAGAGGCTGAGGGAGCTGGGGGTGTGCAGCCTGCAGAAGAGGAGGCTGAGGGCAGACCTCATTGCTGTCTACAACTACCTAAAGGGAGGCTGTAGCCAGGTGGGGGTTGGTCTCTTCTGCCAGGCAACCAGCAACAGAACAAGGGGACACAGCCTCAAGTTGTGCCAGGGGAGGTCTAGGCTGGATGTTAGGAGGAAGTTCTTCACAGAGAGAGTGATTGGCATTGGAATGGGCTGCCCAGGGAGGTGGTGGAGTCACCTTCCCTGGAGGTGTTCAAGAAAAGGCGGGATGAGGCATTTAGTGCTTTGGTCTAATTGACTGGATAGGGCTGGGTGATAGATTGGACTGGATGATCTTGGAGGTCTCTTCCAACCTGGTTGATTCTGTGATTCTATGATCTCCTTTTCCATTATCAGCCCCATTTTCTAGTGCTGTTCTAATTGCCACTCATGTGGACCTATTGGTCTCATCTCTGAAGGGAACCTGGAACTTGCAAGAACATTATACATTCCCTGTTGCTGATGTTGTGAATTTTGGAGGAAGACTATCATGAAATAAGGATTTATTCTGTTAAGAAGTGTATTTGTGAACTGTTTGAGGCACCGGAAGTCAGGGGCATGAGTAAGTCCATCAATTTGTGATTTAGGAGTGGAAGCTTAAAAAGAGCAATGGAGAAAAAGGAAATAAAAAAAGAAAGAAACCAGATGTTTTTTTTTCCCCAGTGCCAGGCAAACCATTGTCTCTGTCTCCAAAACACTCCCAAAACACTGTTCAAGCTTGCAGCAGGAGGAAGAATTAGTTGTCACACAGAGATCTGAAAAAGCTCAGATCCACTTGTTCCTCTGTTAAATGGAGATTAACTGCTCATAACTGACAAGCAGGCTGAAAGGAAAATAAGCAGCAGCAAAATAAGAAAAACCTCATGTTTTAGGGAATATGCAGTGTTAAATCTCCTGTTAACTATCATGAGCAAACAACAGTCCTGCAACTAGCATTTAATCCAATCTGAGGGAGGAACCTCGATACATTGACTTCAAGATCCCCTCTGCTAATTAGCTGGTTCTATCTATGAGATAGAAATATGTTTTTATTAAAGTCAGAGTTGTATCTACTAACATTTGATCTGATCTAATATTAGGGGAAATCTATTTAATAGCTACATAATATCTACATGCTCTCCTGGAAGAAAACTGGAAGGAAGATTAAATACTGTGGCATGCAGTCTGGAGATCAGATAGCTGAAGCACACATAGAGAAGTAAAAAGTAAAGCTACCTAGACACAGAGTCACAGGTTGCATTGGGCTGGAGTGGACCCTCAAAGGTCATCATGTCCAACCCCCTGCAGGCAGCAGGGACACCTCCAGCTAGAGCAGGCTGCCCAGGGACACATCAAGTCTGATCTTGAATGTCTCCAAGGATAGAGAGCATATCCCTGGGCAGCCTGTGCCAGTCTTTCACCACCCTCACTGTGCAAAACTTCCACCTGATGTCCAATCTAACTCTGCTCTGCTCCAGTTTCAAACCATTGCCCCCAGCCTATCACCACCTCAGCCCCTCCCCAGGCTTCTTTCAGATCCCCTTCAGCTACTGGAAGGCTGCTCTAAGGTCTCCTTGGAGTCTTCTCTTCTCTAGTCTGGACAACTCCAACTCTCTCAGGCTTTCCCCACAGCGGAGGTCCTCCAGCACCTCATTATCTTTGTGGCTTCCTCTGGACCTGGCCCAGCAGGTCCATGTCTCTCTTGTGTTGAGGACCTCTTGACCCAGTGAAGTGTGTGTCATTCTCCTTTTCTGACTGGGGGTTGGTCTCTTCTGCCAGGCAACCAGCAACAGAACAAGGGGACACAGCCTCAAGTTGTGCCAGGGGAGGTCTAGGCTGGATGTTAGGAGGAAGTTCTTCACAGAGAGAGTGATTGGCATTGGAATGGGCTGCCCAGGGAGGTGGTGGAGTCAGTGTCCCTGGAGGTGTTCAAGAAAAGGCTGGATGAGGCATTTAGTGCTTTGGTCTAATTGACTGGATAGGGCTGGGTGATAGATTGGACTGAATGATCTTGGAGGTCTCTTCCATTGCCAGAGGTAAACTCTTAGAACAAGCTCTGGCATGATTTTGAACCAAAGCAGTTAGCTCCCTTTCTAGGCAAGGTTCAGAAGTTGGCACAGCCAAGCGGTCAATCCCATGAGCAACCTGCATATGACTAACCTGCTTTGGGACTGGTGGATGCAGACTGTGGTATATCAGTTGGACTCAGTGTTGGAGAACAGTCCTGGACATGTTTAATTTCCCTGTGGGGTCACAGACTCCTCAGGGAACCACATCTCTTTAGAAATACTGTACATTTGGTTGATAGCAAAAAGCAATTTCAGGATCTTCCCACTCATTACAGAAGGTGCAAACAAACACATTAGGGTGACAGAAAGGACCAAACTGTACAGGATCACAATTCTAAGTCTTATTGAAAGTGAATGCCTGTATTTTTCCCAAGGACTTCTTTGTCATGCTGCTGGTTTGCACAGATAATTACGTTTGAGCAGGGAAACTGCAGCCAAAGAGCTAGTGGCTTTTCCTCCCCCACAGAATCCTTGTGTCTTTCTGCCCACAGCCTTTGAACCAGACAGCAGAGACAGGTATTTTTCTGTTGCCAAATACAATTACTTCCAAGTCTAGACCTGAATGTATTGTACAACACAGAGAAAAAGTATTCATTTCCCCTTTATCTCTGCTCCTAGAAATGTATCTCTTCCTAAATTAAAGTGTCTACAACTTGCCAGTACCATTTGATTTACTCCTCTGGAAAGAGAAGCGGCACCCCAATGTGTATTTCTAGATCTGACCACCACTGGATGGATTCAGTGCATTAAAAAAAAAACCCTGTAGAGAATGTGTAGAGAAAAGTAATAGGAATGTTGCAACTGGTGCCAATGGGGAATGAATGGAAATGTCTGACTGTGCTTTGAAGACACTCGGAGAGAGCAGCTCACCATAATCCTAGCATGCAGTGACACACAGCTTCTCAGGACACCCTGATCAGAGACAAAGGGCAAGGAGTAAATCCTGACAGCTTGTAGTGGTTTGGGTGTTACACACACTTTAGAAATCACCCAGACTAGACTCAGCCGGCTCTGGAAATTTGAATGAAGCTTATATTTACAGCTTAGGTCAATATACAAGCAGATATTTACAGTATATACAGTTATAGACAGAAATAGACAAGGTAAAAGGTAATACAGAAACACAACAGCCCTCCCAGATACCTGAGTCCCCAGGAGGGGCTCCCAACTGCCCTTCCATCTTCTCTCACCCCTCTCAACCTTACCCCAGTCCCAAGGAAGAATGGAGGTTCGGCCAAACAGGTGAAATCAGCACAAGGCATCTTAGCAAACAGAACTGTCAGCTCTTGTAAAAGGCTTCAGTAAAAGAATAACTTATTAAAAAATCTGATCCAGAAAGATGATGAGGGGATAGAGGAAGACAAAAAATATTATTGGAAAGAAATACAATTAGCAATATGCAAGATTGAATCAAATATTAGCACAGCACCAGATGCATGAGAAGCTGTTGGCATTAAAGCATAGTACCAAAATGACATTTTTCCTTCTAATTTGTTCCAGAAAAACAATTTTTCTTCTTCTTTTTCTGATCCCCTCCCTAAATTTCATTTGAAAATCAGATATCACACCTGTCATTCTATTGTCCAAATTATTTGTACAGTTCTTATTTAAAACTGGTGACTTGGGCTATGGGCCATAACTAGAATTATTCCTTGCCTAAGGTTTCAGTGAGGTGGCAATTTAATTCATTGTGAGCATGAGCTCTGTAGAGTTCATTTCAATTTATTACTCATTTTAAGTGAACTAATCTAAATTAAAATCTCCTTGAATCAATACCTCATTTTTATCATAGAGTATTCTGACTTTATCATACAAATGATTCAACTGCACCTGTACCCAGGAAAGCTGAAGTGAGTCTGTGATGAAGATGAGCTTTCTTTCTCCCAAATGGACTTACACACAAATGCCACATAAAGTAATTGACAGTAGAACAAAACTCTCTCCAAGCTATACACCTCTCAGAGCATTAAAACTTTGCATGTCCTTCTGCTAGCATAGTCTGACCATTTATATTTGCATCATTAGAAGACTACTCAAATAAATAGTAGTAAAAACTAACAAGATGCAGCAATTTGTATCTGACATGGAAAAGGATTTTTTTTTCAGTCTTTCAACATCCCATTTTAGTTACCAAAATAAATAGCCAATTTGTATTGCTTGCAGCCAACATCATTGTATTGCTTTTAGGAGCTAATTTGAATGCTTTTGTTGGTGTGGGGATGTAGTGAAAGAGATTCGTGAGCAGATTTTGTTCTAATGCTACATCTTTATGTGAAGATAGTGACAGAAAGTGAAGGGTGGGAAGGTTGTTCCTCTGACCATAAAACACTTTTACAAGACTTAATCATGTCCTGTTCTTTTCATTTTTCTTCTACGTTTGGCTTATATTATATAGTCTACAGTCAACTCATAAAATACAACTTAAAAATCTGGTTTATACACACATGAATTTGATATCATAGAATCAATCAGGTCGAAAGAGATCCCCAAGATCATCCAGTCCAACCTAGCACCCAGCCCTAGACAATCAACCAGAACATGGCACTAAGTGCCTTAGCCAGGCTCTTCTTCAACACCTCCAGGGACAGCAACTCCACCACCTCCCTGGGCAGCCCATTCCAATGCCAATCACTCTCTCTGGCAACAACTTCCTCCTAACATCCAGCCTAGACCTCCTCCAGCACAACTTGAGACTGTGTCCCCTTGTTCTGTTTCTGGTTGCCTGGCAGAAGAGTTCAACCCCACCTGGCTACAGCCTCCCTTCAGGTAGTTGTAGACAGCAATGAGGTCCCCCCTGAGCCTCCTCTTCTGCAGGCTGAACACCCTCAGCTCATGCATACCTTTAACCATAAGAATGGGGTCCTTGAAATCCTTTGGATTTACATGCTCAAATATTTGGCTGTTTGCAGTCGTGGTGCTACGGAGAACTGAATACTCTGCACTCCAACAGCACTCTTCAGCACATGCTTAGCCAAGAGTATTTCTACTTTAAACCCTAAAACTAAGCACGTACTCAGAGAGCCCAGAGGGGCTAGTGACTGATGCTACAGTTACATTACCGCAGTGGAACTTTCTTCCCAAGTCTGGGCATGCCTCAGTGCGGTCTTGATGCTCTGGGGAAAAGCTATCCACATCCTTCCTTACATCTCATACACCCCAGAAGGTGTTTTCTGATTGATTAGAGTAGAACAAACTCATTGCATGTCAGAAGGCAAAGCACTAACCATAGAATCAGAGAATCACAGAATGGTTTAGGTTGGAAGGGACCTCAAAGATCATCTAGCTCAAACCCCCGACATAGGCAGGGACATCTCCCACTGGAACAGGTCACTCAAGGTCACATTTAAGCTGGCCTCAAACACCTCCAGGAAGGGAGCAGCCGCAACCTCCCTGGACAATCTATGCCAGCGTCTCACCGCCCTCACTGGAAAGAACTTCCTCCTAACATCTAGTTTAAATCTCCCCTCTGCCATTTTAAACCCATTACTCCTCATCCTATTACTACAAGACCTTGTAAATAGTCCCTCCCCAGCCTTCCTGTAGGCTCCCTTCAGATATCAGAAGGCTCCTATAAGGTCTCCTGAAAGCCTTCTCTTCTTCAGGCTGAAGAGCCCCAACTCTTGCAGCCTGCCCACACAGCAGAGGTTCTCCAGCCCTCTGATCATCTTCGTGGCCTCCTCTGGACTCACTCCAACAGTTTGATTTTCTTGTGTTGGGGGCTCCAGAATGTTGCCATGAGACAACGTCTAGGTGTTAGAATGAAGAAGAGTCAGCAAGACATGGCATGAGAGGCTTGAGATGAAGGAGGGAAACACACTGATTTGCTACAAAATCCATAAGCTATTTAGCCTCTAGCAGAGGCTAACAATATGCAAGAGCATTCAAGGCCTCATATTTTAAAATGCCAGTGCATAGCCCTGGGCCAGGGTTCCTTGCAGAGTCACTGCTGTGTGGTCATGCCTATGCCTTTAGACCTGTGACAGCAGTGCACTGCAAATAGATGTGTGATCGTGTGGCCACCTTTCCAAACAAATCCCTTCAAAATAAATTGAAACGAATTGTCTGAAGATTTAAGAATATGCCATTCAGGTCCATGAAATTGTCTTCACTCAGAAAAGCCATTGGACTATTTAGCTCTTAAAGTACCGTGTACAAAGGCTCCTACTGACTCAGATTGGAGTTCTTCCCTTTAAGCAGAGAAACAAACTGTATAAAGCCAAACTATGCCATGATATGGGAGTGCATATAAATCTTTTAACTATATTTTGTGGTTCACTGCTTCTCTCTCTCAAGAGTACATGGGTATGCTATAAGAGAGAGACACTACTCACAGATACATGGAGCTTGTTTTGAAAGAAAACATCAATCTCTTGAACTGACAGGTTTTACAAGAACAAATCTGTATCTTCCAACACCTTCTTCTAGCTTACAACTGTTCTTCCATACTGCCAACCTCCTTTATCTCCTTTAGTCAAGAAAGTCTACTGGGAGCCCAAAATAGAAGCATTTCCACCAGGTTTCTAAAATGCAGTTCCTCCCTGCAGTTGCCGTTGCCCCTAACAACTCTTACAAATGTGACAAGTGACAACACTTAGCTGCCAATCAAGCTATATTTAAAATTTGAGAGGACACAACTCAAGAAATGTATGATAAACACTCTGTTGGTCCATGGGTATAGATCAGAAGCAAGACCTGGTAGGTCTGTTCCACCTCTAGATGCTGATATTCTGCAGCCAGAAGAATAAAGTGAAATCAGCACATGTCTGACACTGCCCCGTTTTGACTCCACTCTGCTTGTCTCTGCCTTGGCTTTAAAATCAAGGGACCAATCTGCCTTGGCTTTACAATCAAGGGACCAAAATTATTCCAGACACAACACCTTTATAATAGGCATAATGAAAAAGCTTATGTGAAGAGAGCACATATTACATTCATGCTTGTTCTCTCAGTCTCCGCTTGAACTTCCTAATGTTGGAAATCCTAATTCCTAAATGTTTCAGTAAAAAACAGACAGGAAAAAAATGTATTTCACCAAAGTTCTGGTGAGATAAGGAAATGTGAAGAAATACTACTGTTCACTCTGTATCAGCCCTTCATTAAAAAGATATTTGCCTTGCCGGGAATAAGGGGAAGAGGTAGGAGAAGCCAGAACTTTAGTAGATAAATCTGCTTGAAATTGGCTCTGCCGAAGAATAAGCAATATAGCATATCATGCACGTTGTCACCAAGACCAGAATTCATCAGCTTATAGATACCTATTTTATACTATAAAATAAAAATGCTTGTTTAGGCAGTCATCAGATTAAGGCTGCTACGGAGAATTTACTCTTCTGACAAAGAAGCCTGACCTAGATTTCGTTCCACATAAATAAAATTGCATAAAATAGAATTAAACCTGTTGAGAAACGTAGCAGCAGCAGCATTAGCTTTCATAACACATAAACCTTTGTCTGCAGTATTGCCACTAAATCCTCTGAACAGCAGCTGATGAAATGGACTGCAGTTGCTCTCTGTGTTTCCATGACACGTATATTTACTTTTTTTTTTTTCACAAAAGCTCTTGGATGATCTGACACACACACACAAAAGTAATGTATACCAAAGCAATGCATTAAGGAGAGCTGTTTGCTGGGAATCTGCAGACAGGATGGGGAGGATCTGATTAAGTTCAGAAAGCAGTTCTCAACTACAGCAGCTGTAAGTTGCTGGAAAGGCAGTTTAAAAGTGTTTCTGGCCTTGTTTATTTGAGTGAAGCGTGGTTTTCTTCTTTGGGAACTGAAAAGTTCGAAGATCTTTCTATCTTTGTGGAAAGCACCTTCAGTTGCCTTCCTAAATGCAGTATCAAAAGCTGTAGCACGGCAGGAAGAGAAGCACTTTACAAAGTAAGAAACCATTTCTCCCTCATCTGGTCTGAGGTAAAAAGAAATGTCAATACACATGTATTGAAAGGCTAGGAGCTCTGGTTTGGCAGCAGAATTATTTGGGTTAAAAGAAGCAAATATGTTGTGGCCTTATTGCTTCAGGTAGACCTATTTATCAATGATAGTGACAGAATCACGCAGAGAAACCAGGCAGGCATTCAAGAATCAGAGAGGCATTAACCATATTGCCTTGTGCGGAACAGTGCCTTCAGAGAAGCAATAGAGAGGGATCAGTTGTTCTCCTCTGAATCTTCTGAGACCCTTCCTGTTACTAACTGACCACTCCATTCATGATAAGATCATTATTCATTCTTTTTAAATCAACAAAACCACAATAGGCATTACTGGTGGGACTTTGGTTGGATTCTGCTGATATTAGAGCAAAGTTCTGAAACAAAAGACATTGGACATTTCTGTTTCACTTGGGAACAAAAGTAGAGAGCAAGCCCAAACCTGTGATCTGAGCCAACCTTGACTGCAAGATATCATCTACATCAAGGATAGAACAAGGTCATCATATCCATGTGGGGATGGGAATGAAGCTAAACCTTGAACTTGCATTTTGTGTGGTGAAGCTCAAAAGTGTTCTCATTAGAGAATGACCATCTTCCTGAAAAGAGGAAATAGCTAAGGGTGTAAATGTTAGGAAATTCCAGGCAGGTCTAAAACTGGCAACATTCATTGAAAAATTTGAGGATTACACCACCTGCACCAGGGAGGCAGCAGAAAGCCAAGCCACATGTCAGCCTCTCCATTGCTGCCATGAACCCCAGGCCCTGTCCCAGGGCTCACATTTCTGCCACATCACCTCTTTTGCCAAGGGTGACCCAGCCAAACTAGCAGATTTGTACTATGTCCAACTACTTGAAAGGAGAATGTAGCCAGGGGGAAGTTGGTCTCTTCTCCCAGGCACCCAGTGACAGAACAAGAGGACACAGTCTCAAGCTGTGCCAGGGCAGGTCTAAGCTGGAAGTTAGGAAGAAGTTCTGCACAGAAGTTCTGCTCTAGTGGGAGGTGCCCCTGCCTATGGCAGGGGGTTGGAGCTGGATGATCCTTGAGGTCCCTTCCAACCTAAACCATTCTATGATTCTATGAAAGAGTGATTGCCCATTGTAACAGGCTGCCCAGGAAGGTGGTGAAGTCACTGTTCCTGGAGGTGTTCAAGAGGAGGCTGGATGAGGCATTTAGTGCTATGGTTTAGTTAATTAGAAGGGTTAGGTGATAGGTTGGACTTGATGATCTTAGAGGTCTTTTCCAACCTGGCTCATTCTGTGATTCTATGTGAGACAAAGGCACACTGACAGCTCAGATGCATGGGGTGTAGTTCCTGCTAGTCAAAATATGTAAATTAAACTTCAGTGGATATCATTCCTGGATCAAGAACCAACTAGAAGCCTGAACTTTTGTCTTACACCAAATCCTGAAGAGGAGAATTCAAGGATTCCTATCACTGCTCCAGCTATATCACCATTATTGATGCTTATTATGATGGTATTTTTATAAGGCAAGCAATGTATTTTAACTGGATGAATCATGTCAGCAATCTAAAGTTTTATACTCTCTTCCTTCACCCATCATTCAGTACACATCACAAATCAGCATCTCAAGTAATTGCAGCCAGACTTGATTTCTTACACAAAGTGTCAGGAGTAAAGAACAACCTTGCCATTTATTTCATGATTGCTCACTGATTGCTTTGTTATTGACAATTTAGCCTACAGACTATTTGGGGCCGCACCAAATGATACTGACATTCATTCCTGTATTTATGTAAGTGAAATTGCTCAGGGACAGAGATGAAGATTTTCAGTGGCTGAAATGCTTAAGGAATCAAAAATGAAGATAGGGAAGATATAAAAACCTAGTTTGTCCTTGAGATACAGACAAGATGGGCAAGTGACTGATTCGACTTCCTGTCCCTCACCTTCCTAAGGTAAGATTTAAGTGGGATTGACATGAATATAAATCTGTCTCTGGTTCTCAGCTCTTTCAGGATTTATAGGATGTGTATAGAGAGTGATCACAGCTCTCCAGGTGTTCCAGTCTATGTTTCTTCAAAGAACATGGCCCTGGTTTCACCCAAGAAGTTGTAGATGTTGCAATATCCTCCTTAGGCAAAGATGGAAATAGAGCCAACACCTCTAGAGCAGGTGCCCTCAGCAAAGGCTCTCCAGTGAATAAGAAACAATAACTGTTCTTCTGTCGTGTTTTACATGAGCAGCTGATGCCCTGCTGTTTTCTGAGGATACATAAAGCAGTGAAGTGCTTTCTTCATGGACCCTCAGGGGGCTTATGTGTGAACTCTGCTCCCACCACCTCACAGTGCTAGCTCCAAATGTAGAAATGCCTAGAAGAAGACTTAGAGACATCACCAGTGACATATCAGTAATCCCACGGTTCGAGGCTGCAGAAGAGGGGTCTGAAGATGTTGCCCCTTTCAGTGGCAGTAGGGTGGGGATTTGGTGTCCAGATCTTTGGAAGCTGAAATATCTGCTGCAGTTTCCTCATAACAACCAACAACCTCTGCCCTTTGACAGGAAATGGTTGTGCCTACAATTCTCCACCTTCTCATTATTTCCCAGGTTGCCACCCAAACTAATCATGATGAAAGCAGCTCCAATTTATAGTATGCTGAACACTCATCTGTGGGAAGCTAATTGATTTTCCACAGTCACTTCCATATTTATTTCCTTTTTCATCATCTCCATAACTGTGTCTGAACCAGAGGCCACAGCAATCATGGCAACCACCCACACTGACAGCACATGTTTTTATTTTTCTTGGCAACAATTCTTTGCCCAGCTTGTCAAGTTGTTGGTGACATTGAATTAGCATCTGTTTCACACTGTCTGCATCAGTTAGTGCAGAAAGACACAGTTCTCTGGCCCGTTTTATTGATTCTTGTGATGTTTCCCACTATTTAGGTTTTCTGTTCTTGGCATCTTTTCTTTTTCTTGGCCTTGACTTGTTAACTGTATCCTTGTTCATTTTATTAGGTTGTTTTTTGCTGCTGCTAAATAACAATTTCATTCTTGCAGTGAGCTCTTTCCAAAGGCTAGACTCCAAGCCTTTCCAACGTTCCCCGTGCTGCCTCAGAGCTCTGCAATCCACACATGCTCCATGGAGTAAGGCTTTACTTGACCTGCAATAGGTCATAGGCATGTGCCAGTTTGAGGCTAACTGGAATATTTCAATGAGAGAAATTAGATTATAAATTCATCAGAGGCAAGTGTAGAGTCATGCACCTGGGAAGGAACAATCCCATGGATCAGTATAGGTTGAGGACTGACTTGTTGGAGAGCAGTGAAGGGGAGAAGGACTTGGAAGTCCTGGTGGATGGAAGGATGGCCATGAGCCAGCAGTGTGCTCTTGTGGCCAGGAAGGCTAATGCCATTCTGGGGTGTATTAGAAGGGCTGTGGTTAGTAGGTCGAGGGAGGTTCTCCTGCCCCTCTTCTCTGACCTGGAGAGGCCTCTTTTGGAGGATTGTGTCCAGTTCTGGGCCCCCCAGCTCAAGAGGGACAAGGAGCTGCTTGAGAGAGTCCAGCACAGAGCCACAAAAATGATTAAGGAAGATTAAGATCTTCCTTATGAGGAGAGCCTGAGGGAGCTGGGGCTCTTTAGCTTGGAGAGGAGGAGACTAAGGGGTGTCCTCATTCATGTTTATAAAAAAAATGTGGAAGGGGTGAGTGCCAGGAGGCTGAAGCCAGGCTCCTGGTGATGCCCAGTGACAGGACAAGGGGCAATGGGTGGAAGCTGAGGCATAGGAGGTTCCATGTGAACCTGAGGAAGAATTTTTTTCCCTGTGAGGGTGACAGAGCACTGGAACAGGCTGCCCAGGGAGGTTGTGGAGTCTTCCTCTCTGGAGATATTCAAGAACTGTCTGGATGTGTTCCAGTGTGATCTGCTCTGGGTGATCCTGCTCTGGCAGGGGGGCTGGACCAGATGATCTTTCGAGGTCTCTTCCAGCCTCTGACATTCTGTGATTCTATGATTTACACAGAAAATATGAGTCAATTATTCTAGTTAACAAGGTACTAACTGCAAAAATGGTGAGGAAAGATTCCAGGACTTGGTATTTAATAAAAAAAAGTTGACAGCAACACTTTAGCTAGTGTTTACCTGAGCATTTCACTGAAAATTGTTGAATTTAACATATTCCTTCCAATGCCACTTTCCAGGCCAGAAGTTGTGTATTGCAGCCATTCTTCAGCACCCTTTGGACTTCCTTCAGCACCTGCAGTTCCTAAATTTGGAATATTTACTCATGCTGTCTAAACCAGAATGCAGTTCTTGTATTCCAGCCATTGCATGACTGGACAGTCCCAGTTAGCAAGTTTTCTGGTATTAGGGCATAGATTTGTTTGCACATACTTACACACAAAGACACTGTAGAAAAAATTCTGGCTTTAGAAACAAACTCAGTCACCCTAGTTATGTAAATGTCAAGCATGACTAGAACATATGAGTACTACCTCTGCTTCTTTAATTGTGAATTTCCTGTTTAATTGTTCCTTTTGTGCACATCTATCCCCTTACATTTTCCCCTTAGAAATTTGTCTTTCAAACCATAATTTGAAACACTTGGTTTTGGTGTTCAGAGGAATCCCCTTCCCTCCCAATGAGCCCAGATGCCTCAGATTGCCTTCAGACATCTTTGTTCTTTGGAGAATTGCTAGCAGATTGATAATTTTGTTTAGAGATATTGACTGAAGATTATAAATAAATACAAGATTTCTTGGTGAGCTTTATTGTTTTTAGGGACCTGTACTGTATAACTACTTGACCTCAGCACTGTTTTATATTAACCCCTTGCAGGATTCAATGCTGCATTCATTATGTACCTAGAGCATTTGATATACAATCTACCACACTGTAAATCACATACAGGTGTGATTCTTGGCAAATTAATGAAGTTTTTGCTTGATTGAAAACAACTGAAGTGTCCTTGGACTTGCTAAAAAAGACACTAGCCCTACTAAATTACAGTCAGAAGTCAGCTCTACTGCTTATTAGTCAATATAATTTGGTAGATTTCTGTGATTAAAACTTAACAGACTGCTCAGCAAATTCCACTACGAGCAGTGACTCTATTCCAACCCTCTCAGGACACGTCTATGCAGGAAGGAGCAAATTGAACCATGCTCCTCTCTACTAACACTCTTAAATGTCCAGATATAATCTAGCATGGGTCCAAAAGCAGCATTAGTGTGGCACCGTGCCCAGGCTAATAAGTCCTGCTGACAAGACTAAGATCAGATACAGGAGTGGCTGGTGTTGTGCCAGCACTTTCCCCTCATACCAACACTCATAGCTGTCTCCTTTCACAGGGTATTTCCTCCTCACACTCGCATTTTGGTAACTGTGGGTGCCTCAGGCTGCACATGGCTCAAACACTTTAGCAAGGAGGGTGGTCTAATTCCCTGGACATTTTGGCTCTCACAGTATCCAGGCTGCTCTCCAGCCATATCCGCAGGATCACATTTTCTGCACGTTCACACGGTCCCCTCACACCCTGTCAACTGTGTGTGCTTGCTCTCTGTAAAGCCACACAGCCCATCCAGGGGGCTCAGTCATCTCTTATATTGGCCTGACTGTGCTGTCACACAAGCAGCCCTCTGACATGGCAGGTCCTTCACAACATGGAAGCATCCCACACAAGGCTACCCTCACAGAAGGGCAATTTATTCAGCTACTTTCTAAGAGTAAACCTTCCTCCTGCCTAAGAACACTAACCAAGGCCCTGCTCCATTAGAGAGCAGAAGTCAGATGGAGAAGGTGCTGCATGTCCTTTTTGGCACTATATACTACAAAGATAACACTGAGAATTCATGAATACACTTATTTCAAATAGAATCTGTCTTCAAGGTTTCTCTTTCAGAGCTCAACATCCATACCCTTTGCTGCCAACATCTTGGCCTTTTGTTCTCCCTTCCTGCATTCTGCAGTGCCAGGCAAGAAAGAAAATAGCAAGAGCCAAGCCTCCTTCTCTGGAGACTTTCAAGGCCCATCTGGATGTGTTCCTCTGTGAGCCTGGATAGATTGTATGGTCCTGCTCTGGCAGAGAATTGGACTCAATGATCAAAATGGGTACCTTCCAACCCTTAACATTCTGTGGTCCTGTGACTCACACAGAGCTCCCCAAGTCCTGACCCAGCTCATCACCTGGTTGAGCTTGCTCACACCACTCACTTTGTTATTTGTACTCTGCCAGAGGGCAGCCTGCTTCCCTCAGCCTGATGTTCACAGGGCTTCCTTGCATAAGAATCTTTTCCTGGAAAGGGCTTTTCAGTGAGGCACAACTTTGCAGTGTGGTTATCCTGATGCGACAGCTAGCACTGTGTTCTCTGAATAGGAGAGAAATCATCTATCGGAGGTCTCCCTGCAGGCACAGGTATTCTCATGACTGTGTTCTCTGATTCTAAAGTATTACAGAACTGAACGGAGAGATGCAAGCAACTGCCTGAGTCACAACTTGATTTTCCCCTCCCCGTGCCTGTTATGGAAGGGGTAATTAATTGATGTGAGATATGATCTTCCAAAATTATTATTGTTTATTGATTTTCAATATTCAGAACTCTTGACACCCTGAGTGCTACTTTTAATAATAATCGGTTCTCCAGTGGTCATGGAAACATTATACAAAGGAATAAATAGATCTAGAAATAACTAGCAAAAACGATATAAACATTAATTGAACTCGATTGAACTGGAAGGTTCCTGAGGTCAATGCACAGCTTGTGGCTAATTATACTGCTTGTCCACTAGAGGGACTCAAGGAGCTCCTTTCTGCTTACGGCAATTGGCGAATTCACAGAATCAGTCAGGGTTGGAAGGGACCACAAGGATCATCTAGTTCCAAACCCCCTGCCATGAGCAGGGACACCCTACCCTAGATCAGCCTGGCCGGAGCCTCATCCAGCCTGGCCTTAAACACCTCCAGGGATGGCGCCTCAACCACCTCCCTGGGCAACCCATTCCAGCCTCTCACCACTCTCATGCACAACTACTTCCTCCTCACAGCCAGCCTGAATCTCCCCACCTCCAGCTTTGCTCCATTCCCCCTAGTCCTGTCACTCCCTGATGCCTAAAAAGTCTCTCCCCAGCTTTTTTGTAGGCCTCCTTCAGATCCTGGAAGGCCACAGAAAGGTCACCTGGGAGCCTCCTCTTCTCCAGACTGCACAGCCCCAACTCTTTCAGTCTACCCTCATATCAGAGCTGCTCCAGCCCTCTGAGCATCCTCGTGGCCCTTCTCTGGACACGCTCCAGCATCTCCACATCCCTCTATTAATAGGGGCTGCAGAACTGGATGCAGTACTTCAGGTGGGGGTCTCAGCAGAATGGAGTAGAGGGGGAGAATCACCTCCCTCAACCTGCTGGTCACACTTTTCCTGATGCAGCCCAGGATCTGTCCCCACAGAGGGGACATTATATCATGGTACCCTGAAGTTTAACATGGAATGACAGCAGGGACTTCTGGGGTACATGTTCTCATACAGGACGTCCTAAGCATCATGCCTGGAGTTGCCCCTGGTGCCCTCACATTGGCAAAGGGTGGTTGATTCTGAGGGCTGACCTGGCAGAGCAATTTAAAGTGATTCTCACGACTTCTAACACAGAAAGAATCAGTCTTAACTGATGCTAACTTTAATAAATTTATGTTGAGTGATTTAGACTGCAATGAACTTTCCCAACAACTCTCTTCTAAGTGTTCGCAGCAAATCTACATAATTCTTGGAAAGACTTTTGTGAACACATATAAATTCATTTTCTTATTATGGCTGTAAAATTAATTAGTCAGCAGATACCCAAGGAGAACAATACAGAAGCTCAGGAATTCAGCAAGACCATTCCCCACATCCTACCTGGTGAAACTACAAATGAGAGGGATGGGGGCTAGGAGGGAACCGTGAAGGATCAAAAAAGCAGTTGACTTGACTGCTTTGTTAGGTGGCAAAGAATCTTCCCTTAGAATATGAAAGTATCAGGGCTTTCTGAGGGTAGATAATGACCTGGCACCAGGCACCATAAACCCATTATCTGGAAGCAAATTTTAAATGCATTGGATTGACATGGAGGTGAATCATTATGGTAAAGAAGAGCTCTGGATACACTTTACACAAAACCTGAGCAGACATACTCTGAACTCTATCACTTAAACTTGCAATACTCCTTTACTGGATGGCAATGATGGAGATTAGAATTGCAAAAGCCACTGTAACTCTGTTGAAGTGGTATTCTGGGAAAGGAACTCAACAGTGGTAAGAAAACAGATGAAATGGAATGGATCTGAGCATAGCAACCTGAAAGATCCCCTGCAGCTGGTGCAGGAAATTGAATGGAAAAGGTACATTATCTCTCAGGGCAGGATGGATATTCAAGATGCCATAAACTTGAACAAGCACAGGGCATGATATTCCCTGAAGTTGATTGAAGTCCTAAGGTTGATTTCAGTTGTACAAGACTGAATCTTGGGGGTCATCTCTGTGTAGGGGAGGGTGATGAAGAGGTCTTATGAAAAGAAAATAAAACGCTGATATCCAAGAATCAAAGCAGTTAGAAAACTCCTTTCTGCTTTTATTAACTTTCATTACCTCTCTGCATACAAGCCAAGGAGTCAGCCAGGCCCCTTTGGCCCTAGACTTTGCAAGCAAGCCTCAGTGTCTCATCATATCTGAAAGCCAAATGTGGCACTCAGAGGAACACTCACACATGTAGCTCAGCCTCAATCAGGCCCCATAGGGTCCCAGTAGTTAGTGAATGGCAGAGAGCTTCTCCATAGGTTACTCAAAATGCCCAAAGGGAGATCCCTGCTCTGACCATCCACCTGCAGGGTTTAGCTCGCTCACTGCTATGGAGAGCATCTAGGTATTAGGTGCTTCAAAGACAGAATGCAAAGAGCTTTTTTGAGGTTTGGGACCCATAATCTTACATGACAGGTGCTCCCACTTTACTAAAAAGAAAAAGACTGAAAAGTCTTCTGCTGCTGCATCATGACTGCTGGAATGACTTCTGTGGCACAACTGGTAACCATGGGAGAAGAGCAGTGTTTGATTGGACCAAAGGTCTAGCCCAGTATCTCTTCTTTAACAGTAGTCAGAAACAGAGACTTGAAGGAAACCTAAGAGCAAAGCAAGTATGTATGCACACATCTCAGGACATCCCAATCCAAACATCTCTGTGTAGCCTACGTTTCCCTTCCTTGAGCATGTGCATTCTCCTCAGCATCACAAGTAATTAGTGCTATGCAGTTACAAAATCAGCATCAGCAAAATGAAAACCGGTCTGAGAAACTGTCTCACTCATCAAGCAAAGTTAAGAAGGGATGCTTGTGAATCTTCTTATTGCAGAGAGAGGAAAAAACATCATCTTTCAGAGGATTTTTTCGAAACTTCATCTATATTCAGCTTTCAAGATAGATTGTGGAAACTGTGCTGCTCTTCCTCTATCTGTATTATGAATAACAGCACTACAAGAGAAATACACCCTGGGAAAGCAGCGTTTTTCTCCTAAAAAGCTATTCCTTTCCATTGTTAAAATAAGCAGATAAGGGCCCCCTAACAGCTGGGAAGTAAAAGGTCTGCATTAGGATTCAGGAGCTCATTTCAGGAGGTTGAACTTCACTGGTAACATGCCAGGGGTCTATAAATCAAAAGATCCTGGAGACTACTGAAACAGAAAAAGACAAAACCATCATCTTCCACATAATTAGATATGACCATATAAAAAAGCACTGTATTAATCACAGATGTGTATCTGTGATTAATAGCTACTCCAGTATTCATTACTTGGCTACAGTAGCTTGATTAATCCATAGTTCCCTATGGTTCCTAATGCAGGGCTTATAAGAAATCAGAACAAGTGACTCTTACTACTTTAAACAATGCAGGAGCTCTGGGGAAAAAAATAAAAAGCACCTAGCCCCAGACTTTGTCACTGCCTGGAATGAAGGCTGTAGATTTTTCCAAAGAACTCAAACAATAATAATTAGAATCATAGAATCAGTCAGGGCTGGAAGGGACCACAAGGATCATCTAGTTTCAACTCCCCTGCCATGGGCAGGGACACCCTACCCTAGATCAGCCTGGCCGGAGCCTCATCCAGCCTGGCCTTAAACACCTCCAGGCATGGGGCCTCAACCACCTCCCTGGGCAACCCATTCCAGCCTCTCACCACTCTCATGCACAACTACTTCCTCCTCACAGCCAGCCTGAATCTCCCCACCTCCAGCTTTGCTCCATTCCCCCTAGTCCTGTCACTCCCTGATAGCCTAAAAAGTCCCTCCCCAGCTTTTTTGTAGGGCCTCTTTCAGATCCTGGAAGGCCACAAGAAGGTCACCTGGGAGCCTCCTCTTCTCCAGACTGCACAGCCCCAACTCTTTCAGTCTGTCCTCTTAGCAGAGGTGCTCCAGCCCTCTGAGCATCCTCGTAGCCCTTCTCTGGACACACTCCAATATCTCCACATCCCTCTTGTAATAGGAGCTGCAGAATTGGATGCAGTACTCCAGGTGGGGTCTCAGCAGAGCAGAGTAGAGGGGGAGAATCACCTCCCTCGACCTACTGGCCCCACTTCTCCCGATGCAGCCCAGGATCTGGTTGGCCTTCTGGGCTGCAAGTGCACATTGCTGGCTCATGTTGAGCTTCTCATCCACCAGCACCCCCAATTTCCTCTTCTCAGGGCTGCTCTCCAGCCAGTCACTGCCTAGTATTTGTTCTTGGGATTGCCTCGACCCAGATGCAGGACCAGCATAACTGCCAGCATAAAATATTTTCTTGCACAACTGTATAAATAAGATAGCAGAGTTGTGCTGCAGTGACTCTGAAAACAAAATAACTCCCCAGAGTTACTTCAGAAAGCTCTGAAATATGTATCAGGTAGGCAGAACTTTTTCTACCCATGAAGTGCTAGAGGCTAAACTGCATGAAATAATGGAAATCGCATCATAGGTATTTTCTTTGTCATAGTCAGAAGAACATTCATAGAATCATAGAATCATAGAATGGTTTAGGTTGGAAGGGACCTCAAGGATCATCCAGCTCCAACCCCATTGAACTGCAACTGTTGCATTTGGCAAATGATATTAGAACTTTCAACTTGATTCAAATTATTTATTACTAAGAGTAAGATAAATCAACTGATCATAAACTGAAACTGTCTGAGCAGTTCCAATGGAGAGCAGTTTCAGTGAAGAGGATGCATGTCTGTTGCCACAGTAATTTTTGCATGTACACTTCTCAGGAGAGTGTCATCTCTACAAGTGTGACACAATTACAAACCTCTTGTTGGTAGAAGAAGACCTCAAGAACTTGCCCCTGTTGCTGGTCTATGGAAGTGTCAGCCTTAAACTATAAGCAAACTTCCTTTTTCTATGAATAAAATGCCATTTTGGAATTATAAATACTTAGAGCTGAGAGAGACCTTGGGTGGTCACCTTCTTTACACTCTTGCTCTGAGACAGGACAAATCAGGTCAGGCAAAGATCTGGTTTAGTTGGTTTAAAAGACTTCCAGTGAATGGGATTTCGCATTATTCCAGTGAGTGATGTTGCTCCAGCATTTAACTATTTCTATGATGGAGCATCCTTAATCAATCAGGCTCAAAATGGGCTGTTTGCTGCTCTGAGATAGTCCAGATGACTACATGAACTGTCTCCCCTAGGTCCTGGGTTTGCACTGTCTTGAAGAACTGCACTTACATTAGCTACAAATTACAATGTTTTCCTAATTGTCAGTTCGTGAAATGTTTTCATTTCTGAAAGTCAAGTGGAATCTTACTGTGCTAGTTTGAAGCTAGCTAGAATGTTTTGGTCAGAAGGATTAGATCACAGGCTGTGAAAGAAAAAAACAATGGCAATGTCTACTTCACTCATAGGCTTGCTGAGATGTATAAGAACAAGAGTATAAACATAGATAAGGCATTCGGACACTGCCTGGGTTCTGGGCATTTTCTCCCTAACCTCACCCTCAGTATCTCTAATTAATCCACCTGCTTCCTAACCCTCCTGGCCAATCCTCCATTCTTCCTTGGGCACAAGGCAATGTCTGGGGTAAGGTAGAGGGGTGGGAGAAGGTGGAAGGGTGGTTGGGAGCCCCTCCTGGGGACTCAGGTTTCTGGGAGGGCTGTTGTGTTTCTGTATTACCTTTTACCTTGTATATTTCTGTATATAACTGTATATACTGTAAATATCTGCTTGTTTGTTGTGCTAGCTGTAAGTATAAGCTTCATTCAATTTCCAGAGCTGGCTGAGTCTAGTCTGGGGGATTTCCAAAGTGCTGGGGGGCGGGGAACACCCAAACCACTTACACTCACAAAAACAATAACCAAACTAATGAGTACAACCTCGCACCATATCCAGAAATCAAATTGGCTGACTGGGATTATTGATGATGCTGCAAATCTGAACAAAAGATCAGCTCAATTCTGAAACTGGACACTGGATTTTTAGGTTGGAGGGGGAAATCAGAAGATTGGATGAGGCCTTGAGCAACCTATTCTAGTGGGAGGTGTCCTTGCCTATGGCAGGGGCTTGGAACTAGATGATCTTTCAGGTCCCTCTAACCTAAACCATTCTATGATTCTGTAAGTAGGGAAAATTTGATGTTAGTCAGTAACTTTTGGAGCAAACACTCTACAAACAAGAAAAATAGCTTTCTGATATAATTTTTTTCTTTTTAATACTTAGTTTCTAATCTGCCAGTGTGAACTTCTGGGAATCTGATAGAAAAATTAGGTGTAGAAAATCAGAAATAGTAAAAAAAAAAGTCTTTAGCCACTTCATTTTCATCATTTACAGCATAGGCTGTCTCATTTGCAAACTTCCACCAAACAGTTCCTAAACACACCTTTCTCAAAGAACTCAAATGCACAACATGGCCTGAGTGGCAGGGACTATCACAAGGGCTAGAGCTAAGAGAGAGAGCTTTTTTGATGGCTGGAAAAGGATTTCTTTTAACAAACAGTTTATACAACCCTTTGCCAAAGATTAACAACTCTGCTTAAGTATTTCTGCTGGAGGCAAGCAGCTGATCAGCAGGCAATAAACAACTCTATAATAACAGCAAACCCATTATTAGATGTTAGGAAAGCATCAACCCAAACTAATGAGAGAGCTTCACATTCAGCTGCTGGCTTGTACTGGGACAAATGAGAAGTTAAAGAGAATGTCTTTCAACATCCATATTGTGATAGAGAGTAGGTTTAATCATCTCTCTTCTCCAGAAAGGTTAGCTATGTGACTGAAGGAACACTCTGTACATTGCTTTTATTCTCAGAGAGAGTTGATAACTCATCACAGGTGTAAAAATGTGCCTGCAGTCTACTGTGCATTTAGGATGCGAATACAGGGCTAAGGAAATGGGAACCTGGAACAGAAATGTTAAGATGTGAGACACAGTGCAGTACATAATGCAATGAACAGTGCTCACAGAGCTCCAGGTAGATGGCATAACCATCTATTACCTCAGCACAAGTTAAGCACCATGCTTAGCTGGAGTAAAAACATGCAAGCAGTGCTAAACAAAACTATGCTTTTTCTCTTTTTTCCCCCTTTGATTTAGTTGGGGCAATTAATGAGGCAAGAATTATAAAATATGTGGTTAATTTTTATTTCCAGAAAGCCCTGCCCACAACTATATACAAATCAGTTATATTTGGGTCTGAATTCAGTCAGGAAAATCTTCACAAGGATGCTTTTGGGCAATTCATTCATTTAGGACAATCAGAAAATTTGGAAAAGTTTAGCTACAAAATGGCTTCGTTCCACTTACAAATAGGTAGCCTGGAGCCCTAGGGAAGGTCTGTGCTACTCACTGCATTGGAGTGGAAATTTCAAGATAGTCCCTGGCTCCTTTGTGGCAGTGCTGGAACTGCTCGGCCCTTGAGAGGCATCTCGATCTTCCCAGGGTGCTGGAAAACAGGCAGACAATCTCTGACCTGATCCTGGTTCCTCTTGGCAAGGATATTTGCAGAGGTGCAGGCAGGATCCTTTGCAGATGTGCAGAGAGCACCATGTCGGCAGCACTTCTTGCCACATTGTGAATCACTTAAATGCCTTCTCCTGGGAAACTTGAGGCACTTAAGTTTCCAGGTAGTTCAAGCCCCAAAACATCAGGGCTGAGCTGGTCTGAAGCACGAGGCAGAGCAGAACACATTGTCCAAGAGCAGTGCGGCAGAGGCAGCTCCGTGAGGCAGAGACCATGAGACAGAAACAGACAGAAGCAGCTCAACTGCTTGCAACTTAGCTCAATTTATATTACTTGCCTGAGTGCAAAGGCTCCTTTGGTCACAGAGATTCACCAATCAAAATGGCACTTGCTAAACTGACTGTGTTAGGTGAAACCAGGGCTTGCTCATCCTTATTTGGGCAAGACACCAACAAGTACTTAAAAACCTGTGTGTCCCTGTTTATGACTTTGGGAGGGGAAATGATGATCCAAGGCTTTGTTTTCCTCCTGCCCTTGCTTCCCCCATCAGCAGAAGGGTGGGGGCAAGCCAGGTCATCTAATAGGCCTATTAGCCTTCCAGGACACCCTTGAAGCTGGGGCATGGGAAAATCATCTACTCTGTTTTTCACTTTTTTATATGATATTTCCTTCAAATAATAACTCATCAGTTTATTTTCACTCACTAAGTTATGACAGTATCTCACATCTCTCTTGAGTACTTGTCGTGGTTTTTAAAGAAGAGCAGGCAGAAATGAAGCCCTGGGATGAAAAACCATAGAATTCTATTTGGAGAGATACAGAAAAGAAATGACAGAAGCAGATACAACAGCCATGGTGAAACCCCTTGAAGAGGGGGGAGACCCCCAGGCCAAAACTAAATCTATAACCCCAGTGCTCCAATCCTCCACCCCGCCATGCCTCTGCCATCCATAGGCCTAAACACAAGCCTCTGGAGGCCCCAAAACAGGCCTACTCCTTACATGGCTGCCCCGATAAAGTGGCTCCCACTCCTCACAGGGTGGGAGGGGGAGGAAAGGAGAACGAGCTGCCCTTGCCGTGAGTTTATAAAGAGATAGCAGAATTCTGGGACTGAATAACAATTTCTTTTAGTCCCCAGAGGATTTTCAACCCTATAATTCTCAACCTGGGACAGTACTGCATTCCATTTTGAGCTCCCCAGTTGAAGAGGGACAGGGATCTGCTGGAGAGAGTCCAGCAAAGGGCTATGAGGTTGATTAGGGGACTGGAGCACTGCCTGGTGAGGAGAGGCTGAGGGAGCCGGGGCTGTTTAGTCTGGAGAAGAGAAGGATGAGAGGGGGGTTAGTAAATGTTTATAAATATCTGAGGGCTGGGGGTCAGGAGTGGGGGGGGACAGGCTCTGCTCACTTGCTCCCTGGGATAGGACAAGGAGCAATGGATGGAAGCTGCAGCACAGGAGGTGCCACCTGAACACAAGGGGAACTTCTTTACTGTAAGGGTCACAGAACACTGGAACAGGCTTCCCAAAGAGGTGGTGGAATCTCCTTCTCTGGAGACTTTCAAGGCCTGTCTGGATGCATTCCTCTGTCACCTGAGCTAGATTGTATGGCCCTGCTCTGGCATGGGGGTTGGACTCAATGATCTCTTTGGCTCCCTTCCAACCCCTGACATCCTGTGATGCTGTGATCCTGTGATATCTTGTGTCAAGTACAAATAAGCAACAGTCAGATAAATCTTCATCAAACAGAATACCTGTAACTATACTCAGGTCCCATGCTACAATTACTATACCACTAAATACAATGGCTTCCATGATTTCCAGTCTTGTCACTTTTCCTAGTGGTAAACACACACTGTCTATGCATGAAGAAGTGAGCCAGCCAGAGTTTTAAAATGGAAGAAATTCCCTTGGGTTTCCAATACAGTACTAAGTGTTCTTTGTTGAAAGCACGAGCGGATTTTTTTTATTAAGAAACTACTTATACATTTTTCTCACTCCCAACTTTAAAAGACTGAAGTGAGAAATTGAAAAAGGAAATTCATTCTTTTCTCCCACCAGAAACTTCTATGGAATAGAGTCCATCTTTTGTCAAATACCCATACAGAAATCATCCAGGCAGGGCTAAAAGGACACCCTTGGGACTACTGCTCAAGAAGGAGAAAAATCATAAAAGCACCTTCAGAATATGCTACCATGGTACAGTGACTTCGAAACCACTCTTGGCAGAGGCTGGCAAATGTGATTAAACAGTGGGCTTCAGAATTTCAGTTCTCTCTTACTCTCTTCTTTCTCACCAGAAGAGCACTGAATTAAGTATATTTTTATATTACTAATGAGAATGTCTACAGCTGTATTTAAAGGGATAATTATTTATGACAAGAGATGACAGAGTCTTTTTTTTTCTTTTCTTTTGGGCTTAATCTAACCACACTCTGATGGGACTTGAATTTCTTTATGTGTTCATTTACATGACCTGGTTGAATTCTTTTGAACTGGAGCTCTGCTGCAAGTCTGACCAAATTTTAGTTTTGCTCTAATTTGTGCAGTTACAGGAGAGTTGCCTTCAGCTCACAAACAGCAAATGGAAATGGGATTGGCAGATGTTCATCCCCTGCAGATATGTCACTTAGATTTTTAGAGTTATTCTCTTATCATGTGGTTATTTGTCTTCTTTCCTACTATCTGTCAAGAGCTGGACAGATGGAAATCCACCTGTGACATTTTTCCTCTGGACTTCTATAGGCAAAATCAAGGATAACTGTTGCAAGCATTCACAAAAAGAACAAAGATTATTTAAAGTAAAAATGTTCCCTGTTTCTCACAATAAAATCAACTACCCCAACTGTATATGAAATATAAGGCCCTATTCCAGTTCTCACTGAATCCAAAGGCAGTATTTCAGCTAGGTGACTTTGAATCAAGCATTGAATACCTATCCCTTCACTGAGTCACTTTAGTGTGAGTCCAGCTTAAAGCTGAAACCTGCAGTTGTACTCAGTCTGCTTGTAACCAGTAGAACAGTAGTGAAAAATATAATGACATGCTGCAAGAACAGGATGGAATGGAAAGGAATGGAATAGAGCAGAATAGAATGAAACTGAAATGAATGGAATGGAATGGAATGGAATTGAAAGGAATGGTATGGTATGGTATGGTATGGTATGGTATGGTATGGTATGGAATAGAAGAGAATAGAATGAAATTGAAAGGAATAGAATAGACTAGACTAGAATAGAACAGAACATTTCACAGTTGAAAGGGACCTATAACAATCATTTAGCTCAGCTGCCTCACAAGGTCAGAAGTAATCAAGTGAAAGCACACTATTAACAGCATCGTCTAAATGCCCTTAAACACTGACAGGCTTGAGGCATCAACTACCCCTCTAGGGAAGTCTATTCCAGTGTCTGACCACCCTCTCAGTAAAAAAATGCTTCCTAAGGGTAGCATTATAACAGTAACTTTAAAATCTTTCATATTCTTCTTACTTGACTTTTCACTGTTACACCTTTCCTGTTCTCCCTAAAAAGTCTGTTGAGTGCAGGCAAAAAAATAATCAGTCCTAAAGCTCTTTGTGTCTAAGCTAATTCAGGACAATCTGTCAAAAGAAAAAAAATCAGTTCTCCAGCCTAGATCTTGCGTGTGTGAAGCATTTCATATCACTCCTTTAAAATCCAGCATCACTCCTTTAAAATCCAGCATCGACATAGGCGCTTTGACTAAGGAAAGAATTTTGGCCAAGCCATCAGGTACCTCCAATGTAGATTTAAATAATTTTCCATTCTTCTGCTCTACATCCAACAAACACACATGCTAACAAATATGGCAACCTTTAAATAGCCCAACTTACACATTCCTTAACCTGAGCCTTTATTTCCTCACTCCCTACCTTTAGTTTGTTGAATTTTCAAATGTTAAAAAAATGACATTTTGCAAGGTCAGTGTAAGATGCCAGAGAGATTGGCTGTTTCAGGGGCAGCAACAAGCTTTTATTCACGCTGTCAGAACAGACATTTTGATCCCAGTCTTGCAAAGCACATATCTTCTCATGTCCTTGGTTTCCATGAGTCCCTTCTGTTCTTGTCAGCAATAGTGCACACATTGTTCTCCCATCTCCGCCAAGCTGGAGAGGCTTTTGGTGACGTGAAAAATCCAGCTGCTCCCCCATTACCAGCTAGCCTTTTGAGGCATTGACCTTCAAGCCAGAAGGAGTTGTCTCCAAGCTAGGTACAATACCATAGATGTGTGCATGGAGTAGAGGTGCCTGAAATGACCATTGGAAAGTTGCATGCCCTGTTGTGAACTGCCTGTGGCTGGAACCCTCGTTTGAGGCAAAGGAGACCAGGCCAGAAGTTCTTATTCTAGTCCTCACACCACAGACTAATGTGAGACAAGGTTTCAAAATGCGCCTTCCTTTATCCTCAAGCACACATTTAATTAATTTACAGTCACAAATTTGCAAGAATAAAGGTGGTTAGTGAGGGCACTTCTCTGAGTCATGGGATAAATCAACCAGAACAGAGATTTTTCACCTGAATTTCCCGTGTGATTTAAACACTAGGAAGCTGATTGATCTCCCCGGCATCCTCCATCCTTTAAAAAAAACAAACCTCATAGACACGTCTCAGTATTGACTCTTCAGTGCCTAAACGGCCTGGGAATTAGCCATTACAAAACTGCAATTAGGTTTTGACAAGGCCATTTAAAACTAACCTCCTCCCAGAAGGGAGAGCAAGTAAAAAGAGAAGAAAACAATGACGCCTCAGTGCTTCAAGTAGTTTAGCTCCAGTTCACAGAATCACAGAATCAGCCAGGTTGGAAGAGACCTCCAAGATCATCCAGTCCAATCTATAGTCTGAAAGCTAAATTAATTTGGAGCACAAATGGTTTTGCTCAGAATGTTGCACCTAAATTTCTTAGGTGTTTAAAGAATTCTTGTTTCCTACTTCTTTCTCTCTAGACTGTCTCCTGTATTTCAGACCCTTGCATCTATTTCCATAGTTAGGTGAGATCTTGTTGCTCTAAAATGCAGTTCAAAACTGAACCCTAAGTTCAAATATTAAGTACCTTGTTGAATTTGAATGAGAATCCTTGTTTCCTACTTCTTTCTCTCTAGACTGTCTCCTGTATTTCAGACCCTTGCATCTATTTCCATAGTTAGGTGAGATCTTGTTGCCCTAAAACGCAGTTCAAAATGGAACCCTAAGTTCAAATATTAATAGTAAGTACCTTGTTGAATTTGAATGAGTGATAGTTTTGTGTATTACACAAACAGTTGTACTTCACTGCACTCACTTTGCTCTTTTGACTGCATTTTGGAATAAGATGTCAGTTACACAACTTCCAATGAGTATCTGATCCAAGATTCAAGACCTCATTAGCTCCCATGTTGGGAGATTTTCATGCAAATTCCATGTTGGTCTGCATAAACCATGTCCTGTTCCACTTCACTGAGATTCTTCAAGCTTTTTCACTCCCTAGCAACTATATTCTATTAATAGGTAATAGAATGTGCCACTTAAATTTGCACTATTTTCTTTTGTTTATGGTTAACTCTTTGAAATATTTTTTTTCTGATGGAGACAGATATTTTCTTCTGCCTTCATTATTCCTGGTGGAATCAGAATTTCACTCCTACCAAATTTTGCGTTTATTATTGTGATTTCCTTTTTTCTTTACAGAAAATATTTCTCTTACTTTATAGCCGAAATTTGGCCAGATGAGAGACTTACTTGTCTGGATGAATCCTTTCCTACAGTCCCCATGGGTTGCTATGCACTCATTCAGTACTACAAATGTGAAGCTGCTCTGCAAGTGGTTATCAATAGAGGCCATTAACCCTCCAAGGTGCTTGTAGCATGACTGCAGAAGACTAGTACAACAGAGGGAAGTCTGGGATGCAGCAGAAAGCAACGGCACACAGAGCCACTTTTCAACATGCAGCTGTCAGAGGTGGCAATTTTTGCAGACAGGAGCCAGGAGAGGCCTGGAGCACAGCCCTGTGAGGAGAGGCTGAGGGAGCTGGGGGTGTGCAGCCTGCAGAAGAGGAGGCTCAGGGGTGACCTCACTGTTGTCTACAACTACCTGAAGGGAGGCTGTAGCCAGGTGGGGGTTGGTCTCTTCTCCCAGGCAACCAGCAACAGAACAAGAGGACACAGTCTCAAATTATGCCAAGAGAGGTCTAGGCTGGATGCTAGGAGGAAGTTCTTCACAGAGAGAGTGATTTAGCATTGGAATGGGCTGCCCAGAGAGGTGGTGGAATCACTGTCCCTGGAGGTGTTGAACCAAAGACTGGATGGGGCACTTAGTGTCATGGTCTATTTGATTGTCTAGGGCTGGGTGCTAGGTTGGACTGGATGGTCTTGGAGGTCTCTTCTAAACTGGTCGATTCTATGATTCTATATGAGAGAGGGCTATCAGGCAGAGTATGAAATACCAGGTTGTGGGACCAGCCCATACTGTAACAATGAAAACTATTTATTATCCTCTTCAGCCTACCAGGAGATAACAGAGAAGCTAACGTTTTAAAGTGGTTTGGGTGATGCCAGCTGCAGGCCTTTTCTTTCCCCTTTTTCTGATGACCAGTATACTAATGAAACATGTAAAGACTTTGAAAATCCATTCATATATTTGACTATCATAGCCATCTTAATTAGTTTTCAGGCCACTCTTGTCTTTCACAACCTTTAGAAGCAGCACTTTAAGATCTTTATCCCGTATCTAATTGATATCTTGAGTCTACTGAGCCTCCAACCTGGTTGATTCTATGATTCTATGATCTTGAGTTATGCTCAGACATGTGCATAAATGTGAACTGAACTTTGGCTCTGAACTTTGGGAAGTGTTTTTTTTTTTTCATCACATTTCTACTGTGCCCTTGGGATTGTGATTAATCTATTACAGTTGAACCAACTTATAGGAAAAATATTTATTAAAGATATAAAATGTTCTTCATTCTGAACAAAGCCTTTTACCATAACCTCCACAGACAACTGGGTCCATAAGGGATAGCAGAATGTTTAGAGATGATCAGAAACTTTTCATCAGAAGATGCAGACTGATGGAGTGGGAAGGATTCATTTGAAATATTTAAGATTCTACAGGCCTTCATCAAATTAATTCCTGCCAGTCTGTGTTCAGGTCATGGATCTAAACCACTGTCCATCATATTTGAAAGGTCATGGCAGACTGGTGAAGTTCCTGCTGACTAAGGGCAAACATAATGTCCATTTTCAGGAAGGAAAAAAACCACCACAGAGCAGTCAATCTCACCTCTGTGTCTGGCAAGATCATGGCAGAGGGTGGTGATCAAAGGCACAATGTCCACCTGGAGACCAGTGACAAGTAGCTCCCTCAGGAGCCAGTACTGGCACCAGTGCTGTTCAACCTCTTTGTCAGTGATATGGACAGAGGAATCGAGTGAACCCTCAGCAAGCTTGCAGATGACACCAAGCTGTGTGGCACAGTGGAATTGCTGGAGGGAAGGGATCCATCCAGAGGCACCTGGACAGGCTGGAGAGGTGGGCCCAGGCCAACCTCATGAAATTCAGCAAGGCCAAGTGTAAGGTCCTGCACCTGGGTCAGTGCAATTCCAAGCACAAATCCATGCTGGATGGCAAATGGCTGAGAGCAGCCCTGAGGAAAAGGACCTGCAGTGTGAGCCCAGCACACAGTTGCTGTCTGGGCTGCAGCAAGAGCAGCGTGGCCAGCAGGGCAAAGGAGGGGATTCTCCCCCTTTATTCTGCTCTCTTGAGACCCCACCTGGAGTACTGTGTGCAGTTCTGGAGTCCACAACACAAGAAGGACATCAAACTGTTGGAGTGAATCCACAGGAGGCCACAAAGATGTTCAGAAGGCTGCAGCAGCTCTGCTATGAGGACAGGCTACAAGAATTGGGGCTCTGTAGCCTGGAAAAGAGAAGGCTTCAAGGAGACCTTGTAGTAGCCTTCAGGTATCTGAAGAGGGCCTACAGGAGGGCTGGGGAGGGACTATTTATGAGGTCTTGTAATGACAGGACAAAGGGTAATCGTCTTTAGCTGACAGAGTTGAGATTTAAACTAGATGTTAGGAAGAACATCTTTCCAGTGAGGATGGTGAAACACTGGCACAGGTTACCCAGGGAGGTTGTGGATGCTCCCTCACTGGAGGTGTTAAAGGCCAGGTTGGATTAGGGGCTTGGAACTAGACAATCTTTGAGGTCCCTTCCAACCTAAACCATTCTATGATTCTATGATGCTGTGATCTAAGAAGCTGCAGCATCACTGGTATCAGGGTGCTCAATAAAAGTACCAGACTTGACAGCTTCATTATAATTATTATTTGCTGAAATCAAGCAACACACCAACTTCACTAGACACCTACAAGGACTGGGAATGTATCGTTCACAAATAGCTTGAAAACTTTGTTTCTTTCCAAATTTAGACACTCAAAAAATAGAACCTGCAATACCATTTGACTTTGAAGTGCACTGAACAGAAGTCCTGTCCAGAAATTGTCACCAGCAAGCTCCCTTTAGTTGCCACTGATGCTGGGATATTTGCCTGAGTGTAGACCTGGAAAATATAAGACCACTTAATCCAAATTAATACTTACCAGGAGAAGAACTCTATGAGCTATCTTCATTCTACAGACATTTTGGGGGAGAAAAATGTCTGTGACACATTACAGCTTATCAGGTAGCTCCCAGCCCTGAGACCCAAAACACAGAGGCTTAATTTGTAGTTGTAGGAATTGCTACTTTGTACCTTTGTTTTCCCACTAGTAAGACATGATAATGAGCTCTTCCTCCTATATAAAGCATTTCAAGATCTACTGAGGTTACACTGATTAAGAAATAGTGATATTTGGGGTTGCTATTATTTAAAGTAATGAAAATTAATAAGCCATTATATTAATTTGAGTTTTCCCAACCTCCTCACTTGGATTTCCTGCTTATTACAACAGGTCTCTACAGAATTACTTAATAATGTCATATATTAAAAAAATGTTGTTACTATTATGATTTTTAAAACACTGTCAATCCACAATAAATACAAAGCATGATGATGCACTGCTAAAGAAACCACTGATTAAATCAGTGCTTAAACTGCACAAAGCATAGCTTATTAAAAGGAAGCAGCCAGCAAACAATGCTCTTGAAAATAAGGAAATGACCACCATGAGATATAAATATCCCCAAAACTACATGGCCTATTCCAAGCACAGCTTGAAGCATTTCTGCCTACAGACTCCTGGGAATCATGCTGCCTATTGCTAACCTACAATGCACCAAGGTGTAATTCCACGTGGAGCTGCTCTGAATTTGGCATGGCCAGTATTCTCACTGTAAGCAAGTCTAGAAGCTTCTTCTTGGTTCCTCCTTGCATTTCCCTGTGCAGATCACCCTCTTGACCCATTAATTCACATCCTTGGGAAGCTGGCAGGAAGCAAAGAACAGGAAAAACTTCCCCCACCCCCCTTTTTAATCGTGTATCAATTTGGCTTCCAGTTAGGTGTATTAGGGATAGAATAGAATAGAATAGAATAGAATAGAATCAACCAGGTTGGAAGAGACCTCCAAGATCATCCAGTCCAACCTAGCACCCAGCCCTATCCAGTCAATTAGACCAGAGCACTAAATGCCTCATCCAGTCTTTTCCTGACTCCACCATCTCCCTGGGCAGCCCATTCCAATGCCAATCACTCTCTCTGGCAAGAACTTCCTCCTAACATCCAGCCTAGACCTCCCCCAGCACAACTTGAGACTGTGTCCCCTTGTTCTGTTGCTGCTTGCCTAGCAGAAGAGACCAACCCCCAGCTGGCTACAGCCTCCCTCCAGGTAGTTGTAGACAGCCATGAGGTCACCCCTGAGAACACAGATTAGCCTGACCCACTTGAATTCAGTTTTCCAAGTGCAGCTCAGCATCCTTGTATGATTTTCTTTATCACAACTCCAACCCTCTCTTTTCAACTATTGCTGCATGCCTCTGCTCAGAGCTCTGCATGAAGACTTCTGTGTCTCTCTGCTCAGAGACCTTGAAAAATCTGAGCCCATCAGCCTATGAGAAGCACAGCCTATTTTTACTAATGTGCATTACCTGATGGCTCTCAATTATACTTTAGCAGTCCCTTATGAGGGCTCCTATCAAAAAGTCTTTTGAAAACTGAAGTATGCTGTTTCCACTCGGACCTCTGTATTAACACTCAGAAGAGCTCTAACAAGGTAGAGCACATATTCTTCTCAGAGAAGCGGTGCTGCTTTGATCCTGAGAAGCTATACTTATCCAAGCATTGTGCTATTCTATCCCTAATTGAACCCTCAATCAGGTTCCCTGCTATCATAATAAAGTTCACTGATCTGTAAAGCCTCAGATGGCCTCATCTTCATTTTTAAGATAAGCATCATGCTAATGAGTTTTCAGTTTTCAGGCCTGTTTGCTGTAAAGACTATAATATATCCTTGTCAATGTTGCTTTGTTTGTTTTCAAATCCTTGGATGAGTATCAGTCTGTGTGATTTACTGCTCCCGGGTTTCACAAGTTGTACCAGAGATAACTTTCTCCTTAGGAGATTCAGTCTATTAAAGGTCACAATGTGATTTCAAGTAAAAAGTGCCTTTTAATAGGATTTTCCCCACGTTGCACCATAAAGACTGATGCAAAAGTGCACTTTAATTCCTTTGCTTATTCCTATTGCAGCTGATAGAAAATAAAAAAATCACAGGAGTGGAACTATATTAAAAAATACTTTTTTTCAGTGTACCACTGTCCTAGGATATTACAATACTCACTGTCAGATCATAGAGCAGAGTTTGCTTAGCAGGACTGAAGCCAGTAACATAAAGCAATCCAGTTAACTTTAGCACTTCAATCCATGAAGAAATAACCCTCATAGTTTGTCTGACTCTCCTCTGCAGGTGCCTCTTCTTCTGCAAGTGTAAAAAGAGCCCAAGGCAACTCCCAGTCTAGATGCATCAATTGAACTCCTTAAAGAAAGAGGAGTGTGAGAAGAAAAAAAATCCTCCATCACTTAATTTGGCATTTCTCAGTCAGGCTTTTCCTCTGAACAGCATCTTCATCTTCCCTAGAAACCCATCACTTTCCATTCTCTGTGGATCTTGCCAGTGCACCCAGCAACATCAGTTCCTCAAAGTACACAGTCCTGTATATTTAGGAAGACAGTGCTGTGTCTCAGTCTTCTGGATAAGGAATCTCTCTGTGTTTCCCAAAGGTGATGTGTTGAGGTGGCTTTCTTACCTTCTGGAAGATTCTTTACTTTTCAAATAGTGCTGCACAGCTGCTCAGAGCTCTACATGAAGACTTCTATGTCTCTCTCCTCAGAGACCCTGAAAAATCTGAGCCCATGAGATGTTCCACTTTTGTCATTTTCATTTTATCCATAGTGGGATTGCACAGTTGAAGAGGGAAAAGTGGATTGGGACAGTGACACAAGCTTTGAAGTGGAAGACACATGTGTTTTTTCATCCATAAATAGCAACTCTGTTAATTGTCCCTATGAAAACCTCTGGGCATTCATACCTAGGAGGGAGGACCAGTGAAAGCTATGGAGAGGGAGAGAGCTGACTGAAGATGGTAATCCAGACTGGTGCTCTTTCCTGTCTTAGGGAATGTCTACTCAAATTTCATCAAGCAGTGTAAGACTTTGAGAAATTGAAAATTCCACATGGTCAGGAAGGAGGATGCTTAAATTTTTGATACTGTCAAGAAAATGTGGATGCAGTCAATCTTCACCCTAAGGATACAGACTGCTGGGCATAGTTACTGAGTACACAGGCTGGATGTTTCTGGGCATGGAATGTTGGGCAGTGGCAGCAATTGTTCTTTGTCGTGTCAGTACCACTCAACATCCACAAATAAAGGGCACTGACTGTAAGAGGATGGACTCATAAGCACAGCAGCAGGCTGTTGCCCTGAGAAATTGAACCAGCAGCTGACCCAGCCACACTGCTCTGCCTGTCTGCTAAGCAAACTACACAGACCAGACCTTTCAGAGCCACTAATGGTGCATTCTTCATTTTCTGGTTGGCTGAGCTCACAGTGCCAGAGCACTGACTTGCATAGATGCTGCATCAGCTGAAATCAATGACAATTCCAGTCAGAGCACATTAATTACAGATGTTAAAAGCATTTTGGCATGATGACACTTTAGCCAAGTCAAAATACTGCATGAGTGGTTTTAGTGATCTCTCTTTTGAGGAAGAACAGAATCTGTTGGTAAGGGCACAAACACAGCACAGTGGCAGGATGATCAAGTCCTCACTCTGCCAGATTCAAGGTAATCCTACATGCATGACGAGCTTTGCTTTGAAGCAGACAGTTGAGCAGGCACATCAGCTTAAGGCCAGGTCTAGGGATGCAGCATGATGGGGATGAATCTGTGAGGCAGAACAACTAGTGCTGAGGGCCAAAGCCTAAATTATAGGCATTTTGAAGGTTAGCACAAATTTGGCTTGCTAGACTGAATGTCTATCAGGTATCCTCCAAAACACATTGTTTAGCTAAGTTTCATCCAAAAGGAATTGAGTGAAGACGACAGAGTCACTTCAACTTAGTTCTGACTGAAACTGGAACACTAACTGTGTGTACCTAGAGTCTCCAACATACCAGGCTTGTAGCCTGACCAAGACATATTTTGTACTGCTCTAATTTTGGAGTAGAAGTCAAAATTTTCAATTCAGTGTAGACGAGAAATGAATTCAAAATCTCAAAAGGCTCTCTGCAACGAAGCTTTTGGGATGCAAGTAGCTCTGCTCAGTAAAACATGCTGCTGCACACCATGAATACCATTGCTCTGTCTCTCAAGCTGGCATGCAGTAACAATGTTTGATGTTGAATTTTCTGACTTGACTCCTCATTTGAAAATGAGAAATGTGTCTCCTAACCTCACAGAAACACAGCAAAAAGTAATGAACTTTTATAAAGCATTCACAGACTATAGAGCTGAGTTAGGAAAAAAAATAAGGAAGTTTGACCAAAAAAATATTATAATCATATTTTGTGGTAAGTAAAATCACTTACTGGGTAATGAAGGAAAGACAAAGTATTGTACATTTGTCTATTAAGTAAGCATGTTTTTTCCCTATGGAGATAAAGACTAGAACCTACAGAAAACGAGTGCATGACATGGGTGTCATCTGTATACATGACATAAATTAATAGGAAATAATATTTAATAAGTTATATGCACAAGGAAACCAAAGGTAAAATAACTTTATCATACTTGTGAAATGCTTAATTTGCCACCTTAAAGATGATACTGCAACTTCTGTAGTGTAAGGTCTCTGTCTAAATATCTCTGTGCAAACATATTGAGGTCCTGGAGTGTGCTCAAAGAAGAGCAACAAGGCTGGTGAGGTGTTTGGAGGGCATGTCCTATGAGGAGCAGCTGAGGGAGCTGGGGTTGTTTAGTGTGAAAGAAGAGAAGGCTAAGAAGAGAACTTATTGCTCTCTACAACTACCTGAAGGGAGGTTGTAGTGAGGCTGATGTTGGTCTCTTCTCCCAAGTAACTAGTGATAGGATGAGAGGACATGGGCTTCAGTTGTGCCAGGGGAAGTTTAGATTGGGTATTAGGAAAAACTTCTTTAATGAAAGAGTGGTGCTAGATTTCTATAGGGGCTATTAACCAGAAAACTTATTCTTCTGTATGGCTCCACACAAGCCCCAGGACACCCATCAGAAAATGCAGAACTTGACTGCAGTTTTTCAAAGACTCTCCAGTCTGAGATTCCCTCCTTCCAAACCCTAATATGCTAGGATGTGCTGATCCAGAGGAAGACTGGTTCTGTGGTAATTATAATAATGGGGATTTATCCAAATTCAGAAAATTAAATCTCATAGAAACAAGGTTTGTCTGGGTACATGCACCTTGGGAGGCCCAAGCAGGGAAGAGTTGCTTAAGTTAGAAAACAAAGACAACATAAGAAGATGCCAGTGGACATATTTAAGTGTGAAACTAGAAGACTGTAATCCCATCATGAGTGAGCTTGAGTAGTCACAGAGACTAAATACTCAATCAGAACCCACAGATTCTGTGATGGTTTGGGAGTTACCCATCCCCCACCCCCCCACCCCACTATGAATTCACCCAGACTAGACTCATCCTGCTGGAAGTTAAGGAATGAAGCTTCATATTCAGAGCTTAGCACAACATACAAGAAGATATTTACAATATATTACAAATATTTACAGTTATATACAAGTTAAAGGTAATACAGAAACACAATACCCCTCCCAGAAACCAGAGTCCCCAGGAGGAGCTCCCAACTGTCATTCCACCTTCTTTCCACCCCTCTACCTTATCCCAGAGTCTGCCTTACATGCAAGGTGAGTTGGGAGAATCACCAAGGCACAGGTTAGAAGCAGAATGATTAGTTGGGTTACACAGATCCAAGCAGAACAGCAGAAGCCCAGGAAGAAAACACAGACACTGACAGACTCTGACAGCCAGATTGTCTTATCTGTGTTTGCATCCTTGCTTTTAAACATCTCAGCAAACCTACAAGTGAAGTAGACATCACCACTGTTTCCTTTTCACAGCCTATAATCTATTTTTTCTCATTAAAATATTGCAATTAGCCTCAAACCAGCAGAGATTCAAACAACCCTTTGAAAGGCACAAGGTGGTGTGGATGCTCTCGGCACAGAGGAGCAGATCAAAGGGGCCATCCTGCCTGTGTTTCCATTCCCAGCTTCGCCCTCACCCTGAGCACCACGGCTCACTCTCACAGCCCCTGAATGGAAGGAAATGCTCCCTTGAGCTCCTCAAGGGTTTTGCTCACTGAGGTTCTTATGTACTTTGACAGTTTCTCAGAGGGAAGAGTACTCCAAAATTATCAAATGCTGCCAAAACCCCCACTTTGTTTCTTTCACAAGCTCCCAGATTAATTCAAGCCTCGAGTGACAGCTATTCAAGTGTCCCCTAAATGTGAATGGGATTGAGGATTTCATTTTTATCACTACTGAGCACTAGGCATATTATTAAGCATTAGCCAAGCTGTCTGCAATGCAAAACTTTCCCCAGCAGAAGTACATCACAAAGTACAAACTCGTGGGTCTGAGCAAAACGTGAAAAAGCTAATGGTGAACCTCAAGTATCTGAGCCCTTCATATACGGCAAAGATCTTGATTCTATTTTTTACCTGAAGAATTGGCTAAAAGCCCTCAAACCCCATGATGATGCATTGATTTAATTCTTAGAGTGGACAAAAAAAAAATCTCCAACAAACTATGGGAAGGAATAGATGAACAATTCTGTCTTCTCTCATTAGCACTGGTATCTTGAGAACAAGGACAAATGCTACAAATGCTGCAGAAGCAGGCAGAAATAGTGACAGAAGCTTCTATCTAGACAGAAATGCTAATAACAGCAGTGAAACTGTGGTGTCTCAGGCTGCTGTGTGTGCTAGACAGGCCCATGGGGGAGCTTGAGTAGCTACTTGAGTTGCTAGACTACCCTAAAAATTGTGCTGCCACATCTTCACTGCTGCCTAGTCAGCTATAGTGGGTAGATCTGTCTTTAGTAACACATCTTGCTATGATACTTTTGGGAGTCTCTGAGTCAAGTACTGAGGTTCTCTGCTTAAAATGAGAAATCTGCTGCTTGAAGTATAAATGGCATCTTAAAAAAGGAGAAGGCCACATGAATAATCACTCAGCATTCCTGGAAAAAACACACAGATGATCCCATAAAGGTTTACCAGCATCCTTATGAAGATAGTGTAGAGGAGGTTCCAACAGCTTCAGTTCCACTGACTACATGAGATTGCTCAAGAATCACTTATATTTGGGCTGATGTGTCTCTTTGAAATTACTAACTCAGGTTTTATGACAACAAAAAGTATAACTGCAGAATTTCCTGGGGCAGCTTATGCAGCTTTTTACATAGCTAAACAGCATTTGATAGTTCACTACAAGATACCCACTGAGACACCACTGAGACTGTGATCTACAATCAATATTATTGACTGTTGCTGGTTTCTGGCCTGCGTCTGGAGTCCATGGAAGGAAGGAAAACCTGGTGGGCACAAGCTGTCATAAAAAGCCTGTTGTTTGTAAGTATTGTCAAAAGCAAACAGCCTTGAAACAACAATCCTGTGCTTTTTTTCCTGCCACCCTGTTGCAGCTAAGCTGAAGCTGAGATGATTCATGGCTATTACAAATGTCTGGGGCACTCCTGCAGTCTAGGGCACTTGTTTCAGGGCCTGAGGCAGAAGTATGTGTCAGTGTCACATCAAGGTTGTCCAGACTACCTTGGGCAGTGGTTCCTGTTTTGGACCAGAGACTAACATGAGGATCTTCAACTTCCATCAGTGTCCCAGACTCCCATACAACTATGGGGCTTATTGCACCTGTGTTGCATATGCTCCCACTCCATATGGGAGAAAAAAGGTTCAAGCCTCTGATTTATGTATTCTTTACCAAGTTAAATCTCAAGAAAGAATGTGTTTTCTCCCTGCAGCTGCTTCAAGTTTAAGACAAACCTTCCCATATGGTAGAATGAAGACCCATCAAAGTATTTTGAGTATCCTCTAATTAGTTTTCATCATCAATGAACAGCCAACATCAAAAGGCTTTCTTCTGAACCAGAAAACTCTGAAATCTCAAATAATTTCCTAGCCAGACCAAGTTGTAGGACTGCAGAGCTAGAAGTTGCACTTTTTTCTAGATTTGGTTACTCTGGCACCATACGACCCTAAGCCTAAGCATTTGAGTTTTCTCTCAAGGTGACTGTGCAGAAGGATGCAAACCAAGCCGTAACAGTACTCACAGCAACAGAAGTGGGTCAGCCATTAATACTGCTTAAATCTTGAATTCACAGAGTCATTTTCTTCCCTGTGCTTCAGTGCCAAAATGCACTGCATTGTGCTTGTGCAACTGATTACAGGAGGAGTTGTTAACAGCTCTGTCAGACAGATAAGGGCACTTGAAATTTTTCTGCACTATTTCTAAGGTCAAAAAGACCTTAAAATGTGTACTGCCCACCTCCATGGAGGATGAAGGTTTCATTTTTTTTAAAGACTGCAGACTGATGATCATCTCCCAAGGGATAGTCACAAAGCCTTATAGAGGATGCAGATCCTCGTGAAGTTTGAGAGGTGGCATTAACTGCTAACAGCAGACATCTCAAACTCCTGACACTGCCAGATGCTAGAAGCCTTTCACTTCACCTTTGAAAAAGAAAAGGAAAAAAAATCAGCTGCAGTATCATTTTGCAGAAAGGCAAAAACTACATCCATGAGCAAACTTGTCCAGACTCAGTTTGGCATCATATCTGTGTGGCTGTAGTGCATAGATCATCTGCTGCAGCAGCAATTAAAGCTGGAGGGAGGAAGAGGTTAGCAGACCAGTCAATAATCAGCGCACCTTCTCACCGCAGCTGGCACACACAACGTTTCTGCAGCTTGTTGCTTTAATTAAGGCCTGGGATTTTCTGTAGAGCACTTCTGCCATCTAGAGGCTTTCCTGCCCTGCTGAAAAGCTCCTCCACCAGAAGGCATTTTTTTAGCCCCCTTCTGTTTCCCAAACATTCCTAACCAGGTATCAGACCTCTGATTAAAGTATGACAAGGCTATAATTGATATAACATATGACTACAATAGGATTGACTAGCTTGAAAACAGGAAAGAGGCTTCGTGTAGATTACAGATTTGCTGGACTGCAGATTTTATCAAACTATTATATTTCATAATAATACCTCTGAAATAAAACATTTTGGAGCAAAGGAAATAATACAGAGGAACTGGACCCGACTCTAAAATTGTACAAACCTCAGTGAAAGGCATTGCTATTTCTAACATTTTCTGATGCTAGAAAAGAACAACCTTTGTGTTTATTATCCACAGAATAATTTGATTTATAATGAAGATTGATCCTGTGATTAAGACAAACCTTTTGCAAACTGCATTGCTGGAACACTGCAGTTGAACATCTCTAAGCACCTCTAAGAAGGGATTTACATAAGGAATCTCTTCACTGCATGACAAAGCAACCCTCTCCACGAGATTACCTCTGATCTCCAAACATACTTAGAACATCTTTCAACATCCCCAGCTCTTGATGTATATCAGATATTTTGCAAGACAGACCACAGCCCCATTAGCTCGGCTACCTACTGCCCTATAAACATCAAGCACCTTTGCTGTGCTTAGCTGTCATATCAGGTTGCCCAGGGAGGTTGTGGATGCTTCCTCCCTGGAGGCGTTTAAGGCCAGGCTGGATGAGGCCTTGAGCAACCTGCTCTAGTGGGAGGTGTCCCTGCCTATGGCAGGGGGTTGGAGCTGGATGATCCTTGAGGTCCCTTCCAACCTAAACCATTCTATGATTCTATGATTCTAAAAGCCAGAGCCTCTTCTTCCTCTCTTGCCAACTCACTGCCCTGTCAGGAGAAAACTAGCCAGACGCGAGCATGGCAGGGTGGGAGCCCTGAGGCAGGAAGCAAATCAGGACTTAGGGTGTATGTTTGCACTGTAATGTGAAGGCTGTCTCAAGGTTGCCTTCAACACCACTCTGCACTGCTTTAATGGCATTTAGGAAAGCTCATCCTCAGAGACAGCTAAGGGCTCTCCTGTATGCTGTTTGTGTGCCAAGTCCATCTGGTGGGATGTTGCCAAGCACATTCAGTGAGCTCATGTTCAGGATATGCATGAGATAGCTGCGTGGTCTGAAGGCAAGTGGACCATGAGCTGATATGCTCAGAGTGCACCCATCAAGTACATCCACTCACCAAATGTAATGCAGTACACTCCCTCAAATGTCAGCTGCCTCAGCCCTAAAACAGAATCTTAAAATTCATGTTCAACAGCTGCCACTCACTTAAAGTCTGAAGTTTAACAGGGAGGTCCAGACCTGCCTACAACTCTGTCTGCACACCTCCTGCTCAAACTAAAGCCCTGGTGTGGAGCAGGGTCCAAGTCCCTTCAGCAACCACTGTCAACAGCAGTGTTCGGCAAACACCAAACACATAACAGTGATCAGTCTACAAACAATGGGTGGTGACAGATTTCTTTTCTTAATAGACTGGGTAAAGGCAATTATTTGAATCTTAATGCAGGGTTGGTTTAATGTAAACTGCACAGTGTGAGGAAGCTGTATCAGTCCATCGCTTGTCTTCCTGGGAGCATGCTCTGAGCACTGAATACCAAAACTCCTCAGCAGCTGCGCTTTGAAAGTGAGCTCTGTTTCACTTTTGAAATGAAAGAAGCCCACATTCACTTTCAGGAGCCAGCTGTGGGACCTGGACACCAGCACACCTCCTCACATGGCTCTGAAGGGACACATTTCAGGAAAATCCCTGTATTTCTGGTTGCTGCTGGCTTGTTCTGCATTCCTCTCTGCTCTGCATGCATCCTTTTCAGTACGTTTTCAATAACTGTACAGGACTTACACACCTCAATGCTGAGCGCTGGCTTCAGCTCCACAGATTAGCCATCTCCCACATAATCACCTACCCACCAGGACCTATCAGTCCAGGTGAGGTGGCCTGAAGGACTCTGAGCTTTTAAGCTACATCTGCTGCCCAAGAAAATATACATGTAGTCATCATGCATAAGTACTACATGAGAGAGAGAAGAGGAACATGGGAGTGGCAGAGGCCAAATTACCAGCATGCTCCCACAGCCCTGCAACAGCTACTACCATCATCCATCGGCCCTAAGCCAGCCTATGGTGAGAAAGAAACACAAGTGCCAGAGAAAGACCTCTGTGCGATAGCAGAGACCAGGAAAGGTTTACCAGCACAAAATGCATCTGTTCCAGCAGCCACAAGGAATAGAGCCCCTGAGATTTCCCTCTTTTGAAGACACCAGGCACTTCTCCAGTGAGTGGATCTCATCTACTATATCAGCCTTTAAACAATTTGCTATGGTATGGGGCTATCTCCTGGTGCTCAGGTGCTGACTCCAATGAGCACTTTAAAGTTTGAGCAAAAATCGACTTACATCTCAGCCAGATAAACACTTCAGCTTTTCTGCTAAGCAGCAATCCCACTGCTGGTGTCCCGCAAAGAAAGGTCATAAACAAGCAGTAGAAATGTCCTGCAGAGAATCCTTTTTTTTGTTCAGTGCTCATAAAGCAGCTAGCACAGTGGGATAGCAGCAATACAAATCATCATTATTAGCACCTGAAAGTCAGAGGGAAAAATACCTCAAGAAATAAAAGTGAAAAGGCAAGTACACTTCCCAGGTCAATGTTTAAACCAGATGCTGTACTCTAGCGTGTTGTGATTTAACTGAGGGAAATCTTTGTTCTCCCTGTGTTATAAACTACACAGCAAGATGTGACTAAAGAGATGTAACCCAAATACAAACTTCTCCAGGGAAGCAGGAGTAAGGCACTGTAATAGAACCAGCAGCTGAAGACAATGAATTGGCTTTCAAGACCTATATTCCAGTTTTTAATTATTAGTATATGGAATTGTTTCAGTGTCACTAGCATTCATTGGAATCCACTGCTTTCAGGAAAGTGATGACTCAAATCAGCAGTGGTGACAATGACATAATTCAATGCAATAATATTTAAAATACAGAATATTAACAAATACAGACGTCTAAATCTGTTGACTCCATTTGCTGACTTACAGGAAAATCTGTGCATAACATCTGTGTAAATAGCACTGACAAAACCCTGCTGCAAAGTTCTTCCTTGTCTGACATCAGTCCAAATTTAATCGCATTCCCAAGTGTTGAACATCATGTCCCTAGCCAGTCTCTTGGGCTGGGTCACTCTTTCCTGTATCTTCCACCAATTTCTTCCATAGGGGGTCCTATTTAATTGTAGGGGAAGAAAGCCCTACCATACCTGGCCATTTCTCATTTACAACCAAAATGCTAGCTTAGGTTAGGTAGTGTAAGATTTCTATGCATTCATCTTACAATCCTTTTGCCATTAAGCAGAATCCTCATCTAAAGTTTCATTCCCTTAAATAACTGGACCTAAGATAACAAGATCACAGGATGATAGGGGCTGGAAGGGATCCAAAGGGATCATCAAGTCCAACCCCTCTGCCAGAGCAGGACCATACAATCTAGCTCAGGTCACAGAGGAACGAATCCAGATGGGCCTTGAAAGTCTCCAGAGAAGGAGACTCCACAGCCTCTCTGGGTAGCCTGTTCTAGTGTTCAGTGACCCTTGCAGTAAAGAAGTTCCCTCTTGTGTTCAGGTGGCACCTCCTGTGCTGCAGCTTCCATCCATTGCTCCTTGTCCTATCCCAGGGAGCAAGTGAGCAGATCTTGTGCCCCCGCTTCTGACCCCCAGCCCTCAGATATTTATAGACATTTATTAAATGCCCTCTCAGCCTTCTCTTCTCCAGACTAAACAGCCCCGGCTCCCTCAGCCTCTCCTCACCAGGCAGTGCTCCAGTCCCCTAATCATCCTCATAGCCCTTTGCTGGATTCTCTTGAGCAGATGCCTGTTCCTCCTCAACTAGGAGCTCGAAACTGAATGCAGTACCCAAGACAGAGTCTCACCAGGGCAGAGTAGAGGTGGATAAATTACTTCTGCATCTCTTTTTATCTCTTTATTTCACACCACGTGCTTGTCTGCAACAATGTTCGAGGTGCAGAGAGGATTTGAAAATTCAAGGGATGTTGGGTCTGGAGTCCAGCACCATCAGCTCAGGAGTTAAAACTAAGCTCATGTCACATAGTGGCCTGTGTTAGGTGCTGCTGCTTAGTTTTCATGTTTCTTGTTTCAGGCCCAGTTCTTCTTCACATGTTTGACATTGGAGTTTCAAGGAAGAGGTCAAGAGCACCAGGCTTCATGTGGCTGATGCCACTGGTTGATCCAAACTCAACAGCCAAAGCAGATACTACGAGTTAAATGGTCTCTGTGCTTAGGAACAAATTACACCAGAAAATATATTACAGGCCCTGCTCTTCGATTTGATGAACTGTATGTCTATTGATTAAAGAATATATTTTTCTTTTGGATTATCACCTAAATGTATGGGACAGTGACTGATTGATGAACCAGTAGGTATTGTTTCTTTTAAGTCTGATGATAATTGCTTTTATTTAATGAGTAAAGTCCAAGTATAATAAAAGATCCATCTGGCTTCATATAATAAATTGATTTTATGAGGCTGCTGTGAAGCAGAAGCCAGACAGAGTTTGTATTTAATCTAGGCCCAAACATGATATATCACAACTCACATTTTCAGCTTATTTCACCTATTAATAAAATTCCATTTAATATCCTTGGATATTTTTCAAAGGGTTTGTCCTTTATCCTCTTTGTGGTAATTAGCAGGGAAGGTAATTAGTTTTTACATAGGCGTTCTCCTTCAACAGGGTGCAAGTCATCTAAATTATTTTCATTTGCTTATGGAAATGAGAACACCACATTTTTATTTCTCCTTCAATTGCTCCCTGGTGATTACCTTAATTGGAATGACTATTTCTATACTGCTGGTGCAGGGTTTAACTCTTCAGGAACTGTCTTGGTGGACAACTAACCCAGAGCCTTTGATGGATAGCAAAAGAACTTACACTGCCTGCAGCTAAAGCCTCCAGCTTCCATGCCAAATAATCAGGACAATATTTTGAAGGCCACCAGATCCCCATGACTCTGCCTGGATCCTGTGGTCAGGGGTGTCACTGGGGAGGGAGTGCAGTTCTGCATCCCTAGATGCTGTCCTGGGGAGGTAGCTTGGGGTAACCTCCATGCTGTCATATCCAAACTGATGTCCCACCAACAGCTCCTTCTTCTGGCTTCTCAAGGGGAAACCATGTGCACTGAGGGACAGTGAGTGCTCTGCCTGCCTCAAATCCATTACCATAATAAGTGAACCCTGTTGGATGCCCCAGCTTGCAGTACTGTGATACTGTGATACTGTGATACTGTAATACAAGCAAGAGCAGAAGATGCTTTGCGTAGTGAAGTCTCACCTCCACCACAGGGCTTACTTTGTCATTCAAAGGACTTTTGAGGGAGGTCTCTGTGATGCTGCTAAAATGATTTTTTCTTGTTTCTTTGCTCATAAGGGTTGATATAAAACAAACAAAAACAAACAAACCAAACCTCACATACATGTATAGTTTTACATGCAATACAGTGTAACGTAGAAACACCTATTTGCACCTCTTCACCTTTACACCCAGGTCACCTTGTTCACCATGCCCTAGACCACCAACAGGCTCCAGGTCTGACAAAGCTTAGAATCATAGAATCAGTCAGGGTTGGAAGGGATCAGATGGATCATCTAGTTCCAAACCCCCTGCCATGGGCAGGGACACCCTACCCTAGAGCAGCCTGGCCGGAGCCTCATCCAGCCTGGCCTTAAACACCTCCAGGCATGGGGCCTCAACCACCTCCCTGGGCAACCCATTCCAGCCTCTCACCACTCTCATGCACAACTACTTCCTCCTCACAGCCAGTCTGAATCTCCCCACCTCCAGCTTTGCTCCATTACCCCTAGTTCTGGCTCTACTTGAGAGCCTAAAAACTCCTTCCCCAGCTTTTTTGTAGGACTCCTTCAGATACTGGAAGGCCACAAGAAGGTCATCTGGGAGCCTCCTCTTCTCCAAACTGAACAGCCCCAACTCTTTCAGTCTGTCCTCTTAGCAGAGCTGCTCAACCCTCTGATCATCCCAGTGGCCATTCTCTGGACACGCTCCCTCTATTAATAGGGGCTCTAGAAGTGGATGCAGTACTCCAGGTGGGGATCTCAGCAGAGCAGAGTAGAGGCAGAGAATCACCTCACTCGCCCTACTGGCCACAATTCTGCTGATGCAGGCTCTGGTTGGCTTTCTGGGCTGCAAGTGCACACTGCTGGCTCATATTGAGTTCTCATCCACCAGCACCCCCAAGTCCCTCTCCTCAGGGCTGCTCTCCAGCCAGTCACTGCCCAGCCTGGATTTGTGCTTGGGATTGCCTCGACCCAGATGCAGGAAACTGCACTTGGTCTTGTTGAACCTCATGAGGTTGGCTTGTGCCCACCTCTCCAGCCTGTCAAGGTCTCTCTATTCTATTCTATTCTATTCTATTCTATTCTATTCTATTCTATTCTATTCTATTCTATTTATCTTCAGACAATTCACTTTCTGATACTTCTACAATATCACAAGTTATTTCCATACAGGACAAAATTTATCTTGTCCAAATCCAATCAAACATCCACTAGCTCCATTTGTCTTCATAGAATCTCCATCACACAGGTGCATCTCTGCACACTCTGTAATAAAAATCACTTTCTATGGTGGTTTCTACTAATTACTGACAGCAGGGTGTGCAATATCAATTTCTTCTGGGAAGCCATGTCCAGCTGTTGCTCATTCTTCACATTTACTAAAGTAAATGGCAAGCACAGCAGCTGCAATGATCTTAATCTTACTTTTGCAGCTAGTTCAGTATTTTCCTGCTCCTGACTAGAAGACTGCTCTCTAGATTTTGATATGCTAACCTCTGTCAGGGATGCTCTAGATGGTCACTCAGTGATAAGGCAAGGGTTACTCTGAAGATTCTAGGAGATATGTGCCCGTACCTGAATAGCTGGATATGAAACCTTTACGGGTCACCTCCCCTCCCAGCTTATTGCTCCATATATGTAGCAAAAATATGCATGCATTTATACATATACATAGTGAAAATGCAATTAAGTGCTGCTATGCAGGGTGAGCCTGTCACTAAAAGTGGCAGGGGGGACATACTTTGGGATGAGATCTAACAAAGCCAAGCGCAGGGTTCTACACTTTGGTCACAACAACCACAAGCAGTACTACAGGTCAGGGACAGAGTGGCTGGAGAGCAGCCAGGAAGAAAGGGACCTGGAGATACTGGTAGATAGTAGCTGAAGATGAGCCAGCAGTGTGCTCAAGTGGACAACGGAATCCTGGCCTGGATCAGAAACAGTGTGGCCAGCAGGACAAGGGAGGTTATTCTTCCCCTATACTCAGCACTGCTCAGGCTACACCTTGAGTACTGTGTCCGGTTCTGGGCTCCTCAATTCAAGAGGGATGTTGAGGTGCTGGAACATGTCCAGAGAAGGGTGACAAAGCTGGCAAGAGGCCTGGAATACAAACCCTATGAGGAGAGGCTGAGGTTGCTGGGGATTTTTAGCCTGGAGAAAAGGAGGCTCAGGGCAGACCTCATTGCTGTCTATAACTACCTGAAAGGAGGCTGTAGCCAGCTGGGAGTTGGTCTCTTCTCCCAGGAAACCAGCAACAGAACAAGGGGACACAGTATCAAGTTTTGCTGGAGGAGGTCTAGGCTGGATGTTAGGAGGAAGTTGTTGCCAGAGAGAGTGATTGGCATTGGAATGGGCTGCCCAGGGAGGTGGAGGAGCTGCCATCCCTGGAGGTGTTCAAGATGAGGCACTTAGTGCCATGGTCTAGTTGATTGTCTAGGGCTGGGCGCTAAGTTGAACTGGATGACCTTGGAGGTCTCTTCCAACCTGGTTTATTCTATGATTCTATGAAAAAAAAACCTTGGAGTTGGGAGAAAGACTTTTACTGAAAACAAGATAATACAATGCACAATTACCTTAGCCTATTTGCAGAAGTGCAGCAAAATGTAGAAGCAGCAGGAGAAGCCAGCAAACTATCCCCCACCCCTACCCATCCCACAGCCTGCCAAGCAGAAAAGAACAACATCACAAAACCCAACAACCACAACAGGAAGATATTACAACCTGAACTTAGTTGATTAGATGGTGTTGGGTAATAGGTTGGACTTGATGATCTCAAAGTTTTTTTTCCAACCTGGTTAATTCTGTGATTCTGTGATACTTGAGTAAAACTAATGTAAAACTCATATACTGGAGTGCATAAAGAGGTATGAGGTACTATGTACTACAATACTACTATGGCCTTTTCAAGATGATCTTGTTCCTTCCTCCCTCCTTTGCTAGTTCAGTTATTTATATCACTGACACAGCATTTTAATGTTTAATGTTTTTAAATTTTCTATCCAATCCTGTTCCCAGTTCTCCACGTTAACTTCCCCAGTTTTCTGCTGTACATAATCTGAATTTTCCATAGAAGGAAGAAAACATTAGAAAACTTGGTATACAATTCCTGCTCTCACTGCAAGGCAATGCCATCACAGCCACCCAAGTTTTACAATACAGAAAGAATACTTAGTAAGTTTTTTTTCAGTCAGTTATTCCAATATGGATGAAGTCACCTTCTCTCCTTTTTCTTGGAATCATAGAATGGTTCAGGTTGGAAGCGATCTCAAGGATCATCCAGCTCCAGCCCCCTGCTGTAGGCAGGGACACCTCCCACTAGAGCAGGTTGCTCAAGGCCTCATCCAATCTAATCTTAAATACCACCAGGGAGGAAGCATCCACAACCTCCCTGGGCAACCTGTGCCAGTGCCTCACCACCCTCACTGGAAAGAACTTCTTACTAACATCCAGTCTAAATCTCCCCTCTGCCAGTTTAAACCCATTGCCCCTCATCCTGTTGTATGTTGTATATAGTTCCTCCCCACTCTTCCTGTAGGCTCCCTTCAGATGCTGGAAGGCCACTATAAGTTCTCCTCGAATCCTTCTCTTCTCCAGGCTGCAGAGCCCCAACCCTCTCAGCCTGTCCTCATAGCAGAGCTGCTGCAGCCCTCTGATCATCTTCATGGCTCTCCTCTGGACTTGCTCCAACAGTTCCATGTCCCTCTTGTGCTGGGCGCTCCAGAACTGTACACAATACTCCAGGTGGGGTCTGACAAGAGCAGAGTCTTAATCATTTCTAACATATAGCAGCATACAAAATAAAGCATTTTGATGAGCTTTATATAAAGTATTTTGCCTCTGCTAGAATATGAGCTTTCAGTATTTTTGATTTTAAAAAAACAATGAGCAGCTAATAACATCTAATTAGCATTTTGATTTCTTTGGATCATCACTTTCTGAGAGCAATTACTGGCCAGTTCCAGGTAAATCTATTATTCCCCCGTTGGAGCATTCTTATTAGAGACAGTAATTTATTCTTTTTAGATACTGTAAATGGAATCTGAATACCAGGTATTAAGGCTGAGCCACCAGGTAAGGCTGGGAAACATGGATGTCCTGTAATTTTCCAGGTCAGATCATACCTCTTAGAAGTTTTCTGCCCTGCTTGAAACAGATTACAAAGTTCACAGCAATTCTTATTTCCTTTCGCTGTTTACTCACTCAATTGGTGCCAAAGCAGCTTTGTTTAAAATAAGATTTTGACATCAGAGTGGGAGGCAGAGATTATACCTGGAGGTTTTATTGGTTTTGAGGCTTGCATGTTCCTGTCTCATACTGACTCCAGGTTGGTTAGGAAAATATTTAACTCTGAAAAGCCTTTCCTAGCTCACGTCCTGAGGAAGAGGTAGTTGCTGCTAATGCACAAAAGGACTTAAACTCAGATGGTTTGGACTTCTGGACAGCAACGAGATTTTTCCTAGGCACTTTGTCCATGAATTTGCTTTTATTAGGCTGTTTGGTGATTTGCAGAATGCCCCACTTCACCCTTTCCCAGCCCCTCTGGCACCTGCCACTGCTCTGCCAGGCAGGGCTCAGCACCAGGTGGCACTCCCGGCTCACGCTTCGGCCACGGGCACGACGGCAGCGCTCGCTGCCAGGGCAGACAGGCTGCTGGGCACACCTCCGGAGGGGTTTCTGGGGATTCAGCAGCTGTATTCTGGAGAGGTGGCTACCACCAGAGTCTGTGCTTCCCTTCGGACTGCTACTCCATATTTATCTCATGGTGAGGGCTTAAGACAGATGAAGCAGATCACTTGGAAGCAGGTACCACCGAGTAGGGCTTGATAGTTATTCTTACTCTTATTATTTCTGTGTTACTGATAGAGACTCATCCCCTCCAGAGAAGAGAGAAAAGAGACACATTAACAGTTTTTAGGTATGGCAGAAATTCTTACGAAGTACAGTGGGGATACACTGCCCTTTGAATAGAACAAAACCTAACAGGCTTATGAAGACAGGCTGAAGGAGCTGGGGTTGTTTAGCCTCCAGAAGAGGAGGCTCAGGGCTGACCTCACTGCTGTCTACAACTACCTGAAGGGAGGCTGTAGCCAGGTGGGGTTGGTCTCTTCTGCCAGGCAAGCAGCAACAGAACAAGGGGACACAGTCTCAAGTTGTGCTAGGGGAGATCTAGGCTGGATGTTAGGAGGAAGTTCTTCTCAGAGAGAGTGATTGGCATTGGCATGGGCTGCCCAGGGAGGTGGTGGGGTTGCCGTCCCTGGAGGTGTTCAAGAAAAGACTGGATGAGGCATTTAGTGCCATGGTCTAGCTGATTGGTCAGGGCTGGGTGATAGGTTGGCCTGGATGATCTTGGAGGTCTCTTCCAACCTGGTTGATTCTATGATTATCTTATTCACATGCATATAAACCAGATTTTTTAGGTTGTATTTATGAGTTGACTGTAGACTATATAAGTCAAACAGAGAAGAAAAATTAAAAGAACAGGACATGATTAAGTCTTTAAAAAGTTTTTTATGGTCTTTGTCAGCGGAACAACCTTCCCACCCTTCACCTTCTGTCACTCTTCCAACCTGGTTGATTCTATGATTAGCATAATGAATATTTGGGTAAGACAACGGATAAAATGCTATTAAAAAAAAAAGAGAGAGAGAGAAAGAGCTAGTAAAGCAATGAAAACGATCCCACAGGATGGCTCTGGAGACCTCATCACTGATTTTCAGGGAAAAATGAGATTGCTTAGGGTGAAGAGCAGCAGAGGAAAGGAAGGTTTAGAGAATTTGCCAGTATCTCTTCTAGTGCTGTCTTCTAGAATGAGGTGAGATAAAGATTCTAAAATTAGGTGAGACAAAGACTGTACTTATACAGCATCTTGTCCAATGGCACATGCTGCATAAGGTCAGATAAAATATTCTATAAACACTTAATAGCTGTAGCTCTTCAGATCCAAACTGGCTAATTGAAAGCTAACTCAGGTATAACAATACTAGTGGCAATCATCTCTTTGGATTGTAACCCATATACACCCTAAATCTGACATTCAAAAGAGAGATCAGGGAAAGATAAGCATCTTCCTCTCATAAAGAATTTATATCTTTCTCTTTGGAGACAGTTCTTTTTAATACTTTAAAACATGACTTTGGCTGATAGATTTGATTTTTTTCCTTCAAGCCTTTCAGCTTCAGAAACAGATTTTGTTGTATGTATGTACAACATTTTCCCACACCTTGGCCCACAGAGACAAAACTCACACTTCAACTAAAAAAAAAAAGAGAAGAATCATACTTCATGAACATTGCTACATACCACTTCTGAGCATATCTCATGTAATAACTATGGAAATAGTAAGACAATTTTCTGAGACTCATGAGATAAAAATATCTTCACAGAATCACAGAAACATCCAGGTTGGAAAAGACCCTCAAGATCACCAAGTCCAACCTATAACTCTACAAGATTCACTTAACCATAGCCCTAAGCACCACATCCTAATGACCCTTAAACACATCCAGGGTTGGTGACTCCACCACCTTCCCAGGCAGCTCATTCCAGTGCCTCACCACTCTCTCAATTAAAAACGTTTTCCTAATGCCCAATCTAAACCCACCCAATCTCAGCTTGAGGTCATTCCCGCTTGTTCTGTCTCCAACTACCTGTCAGAAGAGACCAGCTCCATCCTCTCCACAATGTCCCTTCAGGTAGTTGTAGACAGCAATGAGGTCTCCTCTCAACTGCCTTCTTCATTTTACTAAGTGAATGTGATGTTTCTGGATTGGATAGAAACTCAGGATTAGCTGAGAGAAGAGTAGAGCTTTTGTTTTCTGGCATTATTTGAACGTGGGAGAGAGGTATTCTTCCCCTTGAAACTTGGTAGAGGCTCTCAAATTGAGATCCTCATTAGACTTTTGTTAAATAATATACTCATGTTTTTTTCCACTGGAGTCTTCTGTCTTTCAGCCCAACAACCTTCTGGTGTGCGGGTCTCCCTCAAGCACAAACTTCCAGTCCCTGTGCCACCTCTTCTTTGTGCTGGCTGCTCTGTGGTGCATGCAATTACTGCCCCACATGCCCAGAAATAAACCTGCTATTAAGTATTTTTATTTGAGGTTGTCTTCTCTTTAGAAATTACTAAATAGGAATGAGACAAAATGATCTAACATGAAGTTGCAAATTGCAAACCGCTGTCTAATTTAAGGCACTGGGAATGCTGGTACTGAAAAATGCCTTCAAGATATTAAATAATCCACAGCAAAGTACATGACACAGGTAGAGACTCTGATTTACAAGTTGCAAGCCCAAAGCTACCTGGATTTAAATAGTCACCTAAGGCTCTATGTGCCGTGGTTACACTATGTAGAGCTTCCGTAAGTACTAGAAATCACAACTATATCTGTCCACCATTCATCTCTGCTGTCAAACTCTCCTTGGTGAAGGAGAAAAAAATCTCTGTGCTGTTTATATTTTCTTCACCTACAAACACAACTATGCAAGGAAGCACAAGTAAAACCGTCTCCTACTGAAGATGCCAAGTCTCATACTATGGTTCAGTTTCACACATTGTTTTGTGTGTGTGTATGTCTCTAATTTCACCTACATAAACTGATCACTATTATAGAGTAGGAACCAGCTCCAGGTTTACTGGAAAGGCTTAGTATTTTTTTAATATATAAAAAACAAAAAAATTACTTTTATTATGAATAATAAATCATAGAATCAACCAGGTTGGAAGAGACCTCCAAGATCATCCAGTCCAGCCTATCACCCAGACCTGTCCAATCAACTAGACCATGGCACTTTCACTAAACCTCCTCTCATCTGTCTCAGTTCCCCTCTGTATGGATTTCTAGATGGATTCATGGTGTCACCCATGTAGAGTGCTGTAATGTTGTCTCTGATGTCTGAAGTGGGAAGAAATGGAACCAGGCAATCCCAAGGAAGTGCTTGAGTAGAGCAAAAAGGCAGATTACAGCCATCGAGAGATGTTCCCACAGATCATAGAATCATAGATGAAAGCCTGTAAAATCTTAAATATATCAAATTAATCCTTCTCACTCCATCAATCTGCATCTTCTGATGAAAAGTTTCTGATCATTTCTAAACATTCTACTATCCCTTATGGACCCAGTTGTCTATAGAGGTTATGGTAAAAGAATCACAGAATCATAGAATCAACCAGGTTGGAAGAAACCTCCAAGATCATCCAGGCCAACCTATCCATCCAGCCCTATCCAGTCAAATAGACCAAAGCACTAAATGCCTCATCCAGCCTTTTCCTGAACACCTCCAGGGACTGTGACTCCACCACCTCCCTGGGCAGCCCGTTCCAATGCCAATCACTCCCTCTGTGAAGAACTTTCTCCTAACATCCAGCCTAGACCTCCCCCAGCACAACTTGAGACTGTGTCCCCTTGTTCTGTTGCTGGTTGCCTGGGAGAAAAGACCAACCCCCAGCTGGCTACAGCCTCCCTTCAGGTAGTTGTAGACAGCAATGAGGTCACCTCTGAGCCACCCACCTCAGAAATGGTTAATAAAAAGGCTTGACCTGAATTCCACATCGGTTTTTAGATTTCAGAGAAGCAAATACATTTGCATGTATGCCTACAGCCATTTTAGTTTTAATTCCCAAGTCCCCTCATTCTGCTACAGGCTCCCTCACCAACACTCCTGCATCTTGTAAGGAATTAATCTCTCTCTCTCACCTTTTTTTAGCACTAGTCATTCTGATTATCACACAGATAAAACCATAACAGCTTTATAAATGGCATACCAGCTAGGAGTTTCAAATATGTAAAAGTTACCCATATCCAGCACTGAATCAGTTTGTGAGGAGGGGGAACATATTTTATTAGAACAGATGGCGCAATTGAAAAAAAAAAAAAAAAGAGAGAGAGAAGCCTGGGTACAATGTAGAAAAAAAATAAATCCCTGTTTGGAGTAACAAATATATTGGTTTTACTTTTCAAGTCACAGAATCACAGAATCAACCAGATTGGAAGAGACCTCCAAGATCATCCAGTCCAACCTAGTGCTCAGCTCTAGACAATCAACTAGACCATGGCACTAAGTGCCTCAGCCAGGCTTTTCTTGAACACCTCCAGGGACAGTGACTCCACCACCTCCCTGGGCAGCCCATTCCAATGCCAATCACTCTCTCTGTGAAGAACTTCCTCCTAACATCCAGCCAAGCCCTCCCCCGGCACAACTTGAGACTGTGTCCCTTTGTTCTATTGCTCGGTGCCTGGCAGAAGAGACCAACCCCCACCTTTGTTCTATTGCTCGGTGCCTGGCAGAAGAGACCAACCCCCAGCTGGCTACAGCCTCCCTTCAGGTAGTTGTAGACAGCAATGAGGTCTGCCCTGAGCCTCCTCTTCTCCAGGCTGCACACCCCCAGCTCCCTCAGCATCTCCTCACAGGGCCGTGCTTCAGGCCTCTTACCAGCTTTGTTGCCCTTCTCTGGACACGTTCCAGTTCACATTGATCTCCATATGTGTTTTATCTTTGAATTCTGGAAAATTGTTGAAAACTGGCATTACATTTCAGATTTTAGTGAAAAGAAATGTGTCAGGTGGCCAGAGTGAAATATTTGTATTCATGGAATTTTTTTCATAAAGCAGGAAAGGCTGCAGAGTAGACAATAACAGTAGTAATAAAGCGATAAGCTGCCTTCTGAAATGCAAAAGGTGAATCACTTTTGTTGTCTGACAGCAAAGTGATAAGGATGAACAAGACATCCAATAGCACCAGACTTCTGTGAAAAGTTTGAAAGATGTGAAAACTGATGAAGTTCTGAGATTTGGGCAGTATGAAACTGAGAATATTAAAAACAAACAAGAATAGAAGGCTGAGGAGTTTCAGCTGACATTTCCAGAAATGCATTTAGTACAGAAAAGAATCCCTTTGGACTAGAAAGTAACTAACATAACCTTTCAGAAAAAGAGTCAAGGGAATCAACAGGAAAATACAGAGCAGTCACATTCACAATCTACTTTCAGAGATCAAAAGAAGGCACAGTTAAAATAGCCAGACTTCTCTTGCCTTCAAATGCATCCTTTGTTAAGACTTCTTTGAAGATCTCTCTGACATACTACTCCAGAGAGATGCATCCCTTAGCTAAAATGACCTAGAGCACTTGATAGCACAGCCCACCAACAACAAATGTCTAACGTGAAGAAAAAGGCATCAACAGATAAGGCAGAAAGTGGAACAATGGGATAAGAATAACAGGTTGTCATAAATCCTTCAGTTGCTGGAAAGAATGCCTGCATACCTTAGAGATCAGCATTAGAGCCGCCTCATTGCTTTGTCAACAACTCAAGAGGAAAAAAAAATAAAGCAGCTGTTTGTGTGTCTTGTACAACAGCAGAAGAAAATGCTCATTAAATAAATGAAGTGTGTTAACACTGATTTTACTCCCCAACATACCTCTGCTGGAAATGGGATGCAAGGTGTATTTCACCTTCTATTGCCTGACAGATTACAAGTAAACCGTAGTGACATCGGACAAAACTGCACCAATGCTTCCAGATGTGTCTTCAGCACTCAGCTAATGTAGGTAGTTTGTGTTTTTTTCTCTTTTTAGGGACAGGTCCTCAGAGGATGTAAGCTGAAGTCAAGATGCTAAATAAAGGCTCAGTTTGAAACACAACAGCAATTCACACTATGGACTGTTAAAGATTGAAATGAAGTGCCATTCAAGGCAGCTGTTAATCAAGCTCTCCGAAGCTGCAGCTCACATACTTTGCTCACAGTCATCATGAAGAGTATCCTTAAAGCTATCAGTGTTAAACCTTTGCTCTTTCATGGGGCCTTATATGACTTAGTTCCTCCTCGGTGTTATTTGCTCCTATTCCTGAATGTGATCAGGGGTTGGACTCGATCTCCTTGGGTCCCTTTCAACCCCTAACATCCTGTGACCCTGTGATATATCACAGCAAACTAAACTGGAATCATAGAATCATAGAATCATAGAATGGTTTAGGTTGGAAGGGACCTCAAGGATCATCCAGCTCCAACCCCCTGCCATAGGCAGGGACACCTCCCACTAGAGCAGGGGGAGGTCTCTCAGCCTGTCCTCATAGCAGAGCTGCTGCAGCCCTCTTATCATCTTTGTGGCTCTCTTCTGGACCCGCTCCAGCAGCTGGACTACATCAAGAGAAGCGTGGCCAGCAGGGCAAGGGAGCAGATTCTCCCCCTTTACTCTGCACTCTTTAGACCCCACCTGGAGTACTGTGTGCAGTTCTGGAGTCCCCAGCACAAGAAGGACATCGAACTGTTGGTGTGAGTCCAGAGGACGTCACGAAGATGCTCAGAGAGCTGCAGCAGCTCTGCTAAAAGGACAGGCTATGAGAGTTGGGGCTCTTCAGCCTGGAGAAGAGAAGGCTTCAAGGAGACCTTGAAGTGGCCTTCCAGTATCTGAAAGGGGCCTACAGGAGGGCTGGGGAGGGACTATTTACAAGGTCTTGTAATGACAGGACGAGGAGTAATGGGTTTAAACTGGCAGAGGGGAGATTTACACTGGATGTTAGTAAGAAATTCTTTTCAGTGAGGGTGGTTGCCCAGGGAGGTTGTGGCTGCTCCATCTCTGGAGGTGTTCAAGGCCAGGTTGGATGAGGCCTTGAGCAACCTGTTCTAGTGCGAGGTGTCCCTGCCTATGGTGGGGGGTTGGAACTAGATGATCTTTGATGTCCCTTCCAACCTAAACCATTCTATGATTCTACGATTCTGTAAGTGGCCCAGTGTAGGGACTTGATCTCATTTATTAGTAAAGTGCCACATATATCTTTAGTGCTATATAAATAAATAATAAGGCCAGCAAGTCCAACTCTATATATAGAGACTTAAAAGCCAGACAGTCTTAACATCAGTCTGCCACTCTATTAGCAGCCAGCGAAGCTTGCAGATTCCTGGCCTAATGTGCACACACCAGCTAGTTTCAGTTGGCAGCTTAGCTGCAGGTGGCAAAACATCTCTTCTGACTTGCATAAAAATACTATGGAAGCAAAGAAAAACCCAAGAAAATAATATCCAGCAGAAAGAAAAATGATACAGGCCGACAAAGAGATTTAGAAACCAGGGTGGGGTTGGGGAGATGTATAAACCTGTGATGATTTAAAAGTGTAGAAAGATGTTGGACTCAGTGATGCTGATGGTGATAGATTTGGCATCTGGCAATATGCACCTCCTGACGTTCCAAGCTGCTTGTCTGAATTCCTGTTCCCTTTGCTTTGTCTCTTTCTTCTGAAATAATCTGTCAATACAGGGAGCATGGGAATGGAAATTGAATTCCTTACCTGACCAAGACTGAAAGTACACCCCTGGAAGAGGGAAGGAGCAGGAGAAACAAAGGGTGTGCAAGCTTTTGCCAGGTGCATCTGTTAAATAATGCAGATACTTTAAACAACACAAACTGTGTCCTTTGTTTAGCATCTGATGAACTAAACTCAGAGATCATGTTTCAAACTTCAAAATCTGCCAAACTAAAGCCAGAACTTTCAGAGGTGTCTTGGCTTTTACAAATGCTGGATTTGAGGCTCTCCATTCTCAATGCCAGTACATTTAGAGAGAACTCCTGGCATCTCCTGAAAGAGATTTGAGGTTGGGTGTATTAAAAGTGAATCAAACTGCATCATTAGTCCCCTTAAGATGTCCTTGAGACGGATTAAGCATTTTATGGGATGAGACAGGGGTAGTGAAACAAAGAGTGGACAAGGTAGAGGTGATGACACTGATAAAAATAAAATCCTCATATCCCCACACTGAGTGAAATCAGATCATTAGTCCTTGCATCTCATCTATGCTAGATGGTTATATTGAGGTAGATTTGTTGGCATATTGCTTTCTCTTTATATGCAAATGGACCTCCTACTGTGAATTTGTTGCAGGGGGGAAATTAATTAACAGGAGATGATATTCTCCAAAATTAATACTATTTATTTATTCTGACACTCAGAACTCTGGCCACCCCTGACCACTAATTTTAATACTATTTCGGTTCTTACACAGTCATGGAAACATTCTATGGATAATATCTAGATCTAGTAATAACCAGCAAAATGTATAAACATTAACTGAACTGGAAGAGAAGGTTCCAGTGGTCAAATGCCGCTTGCAGTCAATATGTCGCTTGCCCAGAAGATGGGTTCAAGGTTCTTTCTGCTTATGGCAGAAGGCAATGGAGAATTACAAAGAGGCATTTAAGCATTTACTCACAAATAATTATTATTATTATTATTACCCTCATGGGGGCTAGTCACAGTCCAGACAGTGTCCAAACGCTTTCAGGGGACTCTGCCTTGTCAGACGTCAAGACTTGAATCTTCCCAGCTTCTGGGGAAAGAGGCAGGCAATCTCTGACCTTGTTCTCCTGGCTCTTCTAAGCAGGACTTTCAGGTGTAGAGGCAGGATGTCGTGCAGCCTCAGCACGATGTCACGCTGACCACACAGGCCGATCGCATGCAGGCATCCAGAGTCTGCTCCCTGTGACTGGTGGCAGTGGAGTTTACCAGCAAACAATAAGGCAGTAGGCAGTCGCAGCAGGCAAAGGCAGAGCATGGCTGAGCACAGCAGAAAAGCAGGGGAGCGAAGCAGGTTGTTTACCTGCGAATCTCCTTTTATCGATGTGGACTGAGACTAATTGCCCTTTGGACACAAGAATAGCCAATCAGGATGGCAGTTAGCCAAACCTTACCATATTAGGCAAAGCCATAGGCTTGCTTTCCCTTCACCTGGGAAAAGAATAGGCCCTGCACAAGGCAGGCACAAGCTAAGTATGTACCTTGTTTACCACAGGACCCTGGGCAGGCCTGACTCAGTGGCTGCAGGTTCTTCTGTGTCTGTTTCCTGCGCTTGCTTCTCTGGTGGAGCAGAAAAACATGCCTAGGCAAGGCAGGACATGTATAAGCCTATTTGGGGCCTATCAGGCCTACCACAACAGAATTCCACTGCCTCCTCTCTGAAAATACCAGCTTTTGTGTCAGTGCAATGTAGACTTACCTACACACCCTATTCTAGAACAAGATAAGNGGGTGTTCAGGAAAAGACTGGATGAGGCACTTAGTGCCATCGTTTAGTTGACTGGATAGGGCTGGGTGATAGGTTGGACTGGATGATCTTGGAGGTCTCTTCCAACCTGATTGATTCTATTCTATTCTATTCTATTCTAAGGACCTACAACACGGGCAGTTCAGAGTGCAGTGCTCATTCCAGTGATGGGTGGCAGAGCTTTATAGAGCTGTCAGTGACACACTGTAAAAAGTATGTTGCATTCTAAGGAGTCTCACTGGTCTGAATCAGAGTACTCATGCACCCATCCATACTGCACATAGGGACCATCAGCTGTTCTGTAACAGTGCAAGCAGAGAAAAAACTGTTCCACTGAAAATAAAATTAGATGTAAGTACACAGCAGAGCAGACAGTGCCAGAAAACAAATGAAATTACATCAAAGAAAATGTTCCTATATAAAAATCAAATCTTACTCAGACATGAATCCTGTTAACTTCAGCTGATGCAGGAATATTTTCAGCTGAAAAAGGTTGCTGTAGACAATTTCAAAATAGGTTCTATTTTATCACAATTGAATTTAAATTTGTTCTGCAATTGTTTTACTTTTCTTACATTTTTAATGCATTTTATTTTCTGACATCTTCACTCTCCTTTTCCTTGCCTTCAATTCATCCTGAGAACAGAGACTAAACAGCAAACCTCCACTTTTCCTTTGGCATAATGGCCTTTCACCTTTGCCATCCTTCGGAGGACATCAAGTCTCGTGTTTAAATCACTAATCCCCTTTGAAGAAGGTCTTACTTTCTGAGTGGCTTCATCAATCAGACCCACAAAGTAACTACTTCTCAATTTTTATTCTTTTAAATGACACTCCTTTATCTGTCATTGTCACAGAGCACAGTAGGCCCTCTTTGCAAGATGAGTGAGACAGTTTGCTTTGTTACATTCAGTTCTCTGCTGCAAATAGAACCTGTATGTCTGCTAACTAATCGTGCTTTGTCTCACAGCCATATTTTCACTTCTTCACTTTCCATGCAGATTAATCTTCAGATTAATTTCAACTCTCTGAAACAGATGATTTCTCAGGAATGAGCTCCCCATCTACGCCAGTGACCCTCAGTGTTGCCTCAGCAGGAAGTTTCTTTTCTTCCAGCCTTCTATGTCACCAAGCATTCATCTTGAAAAATAAAGACCAGTATTGCATTTAAGATTCTGGACACCTGCTTCCATTTTTTTTATCATGCCACTGATTTCTCCAGGAGGTTTGTCAGTGTCACCAGGAATGTGGCTTGCCTTCCCTGACTCAGCTGTTCAGTCTAAACTGGTCTCTACAGTCAAGAGAGAAGCATCCCCAGTGGTCCTACAGACATAACTCTCTTCAAGTGTCTTCCACTCTCCTTTGACTAATGGGAAAGTTTGGCCGACAGAGTTAGTCTCCACAACACAGCTTTCAGATGACATCATTTAAAAGGAAACCCTAACACTACCTGCTATCCAGCCCAAATCTCCAATATGGTAATACAACCTTGCTCTTCTCCCATCTGTTACCAGCCATCTCTATTCAAGATATGAAATCAAGAGAATGAAATTTATGAGTTGAAACTCATTTCAACTCTAGGTTGGACTGGATGATCATGGAGGTCTCTTCCAACCTGGCTGATGCTATGATTCTATGAAATGGTATAACTCAGATATTCTCTGTTTGAAGAGTGTCCAGCTAGATAAGAGACAGAGTATGTGTGCCTCCAGTGCAGGAAGGGTTGCAGCACCACTCTAGCTCCTGTTAATCATAAGGACAAATAGAGGAGGACACAGCCAAACTCTAAGGGCAGGTGGAAAGCTCTGTCACTCATCTGTCTTCTTTTAGCCAGTAGGAAGATTACTTGAGAATGATTTCCAATATCCCTTCAAATTGGCCTATAATCAGCTTATATTCTGTCAATATTTCATATTTGCTGAATCTGTTAGTATCACAGTATAGATTCAACATTCAAATACATGCAGTTGTTCGGCTGCTATGTTTAGCTGTCACCAATCACTTTTGCCTTCCAACCTCACACTTTCTCATCTTGACATACTAAGATTTTGAGCAGAAAAAAGCCACAAATATCTGAATGTTCAGAGGCATGTGGAGTTGAGCTTTTTGATTTCAGTGATTATGAGAATCGAGGTTAGATATAAAAATCAGATCAACAGGCAGTATCTGGTTGTAAATACCCAGAATTCAGAAATACCCATACACCTTACTAACATTTTTCAAGTGTTAGTTCCTAAGAACAGTTCCAAAATGGTTTGAATCTATCTACCAACTGTAACTTAGAATTCTCCAGTAGCTTTTGGTTCACCTTCTAAATTAGATGGTAAGGAAGAAGGTTACTCCAGTTCAGATTTTCCACCTTGTTAAAGTCATGAGGATGAGAAGTCCTATATGATTCAGTCTGAGCTGATGTCGACTCTTGACCCAGTGTTGAGAAGACTTATGAATCCAGGAGCAGCAATTAGCACTGTAACAAAGTTTACAGCATCAGGAACAACATAATGAGGAGAGGCTGCTGAAGCAATTCACTCACTTTTTGCCAGGAAGCCAATCTGTTCCTGGCTCTCATGCTCCTATGAAGGCTGTGTTCAAATTTAGGTCTTGCCTTATATGGTCAAATAAAGATCCTATCTGTGCCTAAGGAACATTTTGTCTGAAGTTATTTTCTACTTTTCCTTTCTCCTTTAGCTAAGGAACACTTCAGTTAAGTTCATTTTGAAAATGTCCTCCCAATTATAAATGCCCCAGTATACATTGGCATCTTTGCATGGTACACATATCAGTGCACAGAACGTTACCAGCAGTAGCACAAATCCTGTAGACCAATTACACTGCTGACATTTCCCAAACCACCAACAGACAAGACTCGAGCTGCTATCATACTCCTAGTGCGAAGACAGATGGGCAAAGAGTCTTGCTCATACAGTTCTCACAATTTTAGTCAAGCAGTTAAAATACAGGAGGGGTCAGAAAGGATTCTTTTCTCCATCTACATTTTGGTTTACAAGATGAAGATGGCTGGGTGGATGTATACATTTCATATGGATACACAGTTACATTGGAACAGACACAGATATTTCCACATATAGCATGCAGAACAGGCTATGTAATACCACCTTTTGTAATACCAGCTTTTATAATACCAGCTTTTATAAATGCACTCTCCCACTGAGGGTGCTGGTAGATAGTAGCTGAACATGAGCCAGGTGGCTAAGAGAGCCAATGGCATCCTGGCCTGGATCAGGAACAGTGTGGCCAGTAGGACAAGGGAGGTTATTCTTCCCCTGTACTCAGCACTGGTCAGGCCACACCTTGAGTACTGTGTCCAGTTCTGGGCTCCTCAATTCAAGAGAGATGCTGAGATGCTGGAATGTGTCCAGAGAAGGGCAACAAGGCTGGTGAAGGGCCTGGAACACAAACCCTATGAGGAGAGGCTGAGGGAGCTGGGGTAGTTTAGTCTCGAGAAGAGGAAGCTCAGGGGTGACCTCATTGCTGTCTACAACTACCTGAAGGGAGGCTGTAGCCAGCTGGGGGTTGGTCTCTTCTCCCAGGCAACCAGCAACAGAACAAGGGGACAGAGTTTCAAGTTGTGCCAGGGGAAGTATAGGCTGGATGTTAGGAGGAAGTTGTTGCCAGAGAGAGTGATTGGCATTGGAATGGGCTGCCCAGGGAGGTGGTGGAGTCACCATCCCTGGAGGTGTTCAAGTAAAGCCTGGATGAGGCACTTAGTGCTGTGGTCTGGTTGACTGGATAGGGCTGGGTGCTAGGTTGGACTGGATGATCTTGGAGGTCTCTTCCAACCTGGTTGATTCTGTGATTCTGTGATTTGTGTATTGCATACCCTACTATAGACATGACATCCAGGTGTATGTAACTCATTTTAAATTGACTCATCTTATTTATTCCTTCAGTTTTTTTCAGAAAGCACTTATGTGCTGAATGACTTTCCAACTTCCCTTATTTAGAAGGGTCAATACTAATCTGACTTTTGTGCCAACCGTACAGTGCAAAGCATGGCAATTTCAACCATAAAACTAGTTATTATTGTGACAGCTACCCAAAGTGTGATGTTGGTCTTAGTTTGGAACGTCAATAAACTCAAAGCTAAGTATGTGCTTAAGTACTTCCCTGGATCAAAGTCAATAAAACCAGATGAGATGAGGAATTCACCACAGCTAGACTTAGGATTCATCAGCATGGAAATGGTCACTGAAAGTTTTTAAGTAGGTTAAATAGAGAGACTGGATACAAAGAGAAGAGACACTAATAACTGCCCTTAGTAGACGTGAAAGGAAGCTGAGGTCTGGAGAAGGACCTGACAAAAGCTTACCATTAAGAACCTTACTGTGCCCTCAGGCCATGTGTAGAAGTGTGACGGCTACTACTTTCCACTGACCTTAATAGGGCTCTAAGCAATGGGGAAGGGTGCTGAGCTAAGAGATTCAGGTGCAGTCCTGGCTATTAGGGACTGCACATGTGTTTGCATCTGTTATTTACATCCATATTAAGAGACTGCAAAAACTTCTGCATGTTGACAGAAATCAAGTTTGGAGTTCCCTCAAAAAAAACAAAAAACAAAACCATGCTGAGGATGTACAGCTGGAGTGATGTAACAGCATCACCTACACCAATAAAAACAACTTTGTATAAGTCTGGAACAAAAATATCAACACGTTCCCTGAAGTGGTTTAACAGATTAATTAACCTCTGTTTGTATGCAGTGTTATTTCAATATTACCAGCAAAACAGCTGCCACCACTGCCCTTAATCTGGGTTCTTGCTTCATGCTTACAGTTCCCATGGCCTTCCTGTTGTAAACTTAGCACACCACTGAAAAATCAGAAGTGAAGGATATATAGATAAATAATGGATGAAAGCAGCAGCACATTGGATGAATTAAACCCCACTCTTCCTGTGAGATTTTTACTTTTCATAGAAACACAAGATCTTGGTATTTAAATCCTAACAGTGAAGACTGAAGCATAGCAAACTACTGACTTCTTGGTATATTTACTCTGGAAGGATGAAAGATTGTTGGTCCCTCTGGGATTATGAGTCCAAGAAGCATTGTTATTTTAGACCTGATGTTTAGCCCATTAATGATTCAGTGCAGCCTTTTTCTATAGCTGTAGGCCTGTCCCTAATGTATTTTTCCCCCATTTAGCCTGTGGATTTGATGTGATTAACATCTGAAATGTATTACCTGAGCTAGTGTTAATTTAGCTGATATATTACAACTTCTAAACTCTACTGGTCACAGAAGGCTGAACAATGGGGTTAAGGCTGGATAATTTTCACTATAAAGAAAAATATTATTTAAATAAATTAAAATTGGAAGCAGACTTTTCTCTCTCCTACTTTATTAGCATTCAATCAGTGATAAAGAAGCCATAATTCTGCCACTAAACTTGTGTTAATTAGATAGAACAAAAAGATTGTGCTCTCAGACTGAGTGTAAAACAGTTACTCCCGCAAAGATATCTATCTTTGGAATAGCCCTTTAGTATTACTGTGATTTGGATCAAGTTCATCAATCTCACAATCTGAAGTCTCTCAAACCAAGACTTAAGCTCTGCAGTTCATGTTTTGAACGTGTAAGTTTTGCTCTCACTAGTTTTCAGGCAGGATTGCCAATTAACAAAACACAGGCTGATACAGATCCCCAGCTCAGGTAAATCTGCCCTGCCACCTGAGAGCTGGCTCGCTGACATCAGTGCAACCACAACCACTTCCATCAACCACCACACACAGGTTTTTTTTCCTCCTGTTATCTAACTTCCTTGAAGACATGAATCATTAGATACTGCCACATAGTGCCACACAGACAACAGATGTCACTTAGAAAACTTCACATTGCATACTATCAGAGGATATGGATTTGAAAAACCAGTTCACCTTAGTGACAAATGATGAAACTCTGACTTGACCTTTGCACTGCAGTTTTCTTCTTTTCATACTTGAGGATAAGCTTTTAATTCCCCTCATGCCTGCAGCTATTACTCAGCAGATATCAGCTGCTGAAAGACCTCTTCCCACGCTCTCTTAATATTCTGTTTGCTCTGTCACTTCTGGCACTAATGGGAGCAGCATCCCTAAATACATTTCCATCATTAAATATTAAGATTAAAAAGAAAGAAGGGATGGCAGTGTTGCACCTCTAGTGAGAAGATGCAGGAGAAGTGTGGCCAACAGGTTGAGGGAGGTGATTCTCCCCCCTCTACTCCGCTCTGCTGAGACCCCACCTGGAGTGCTGCATCCACTTCTGGAGCAACTATTACAAGAGGGATGTGGACATGGTGGAGCATGTCCAGAGAAGGGCCATGAGGATGATCAGAGGGTTGCAGCATCTCCTCTATGAGGACAGACTGAAAGAGTTGAGGCTGTTCAGTCTGGAGAAGTGAAGGCTCCCAGGTGACCTTCTTGTGGCCTTCCAGTATCTGAAGGGGGCCTACAAAATGGCTGGGGAGGGACTTTTTAGAATATCAGGGAGTGACAGGACTAGGGGGAATGGAGCAAAGCTGGAGGTGGGGAGGTTCAGACTGGCTGTGAGGAGGAAGTTGTTCAGCATGAGAGTGGTGAGAGGCTGGAATGGGTTGCCCAGGGAGGTGGTTGAGGCCCCATGCCTGGAGGTGTTTAAGGCCAGGCTGGATGAGGCTGTGGCCAGCCTGACCTAGGGTAGAGTGTCCCTGGCCATGGCAGGGGGATTGGAACTAGTTGATCCTTGTGATCCCTTCCAACCCCGACTGATTCTATGATTCTAAGATGTACCCAGGCTGACAGAATCAAAAGGGATATTTGTAAGATGCATATTTACTGATCAAAGGGAAGGACCTTCCTATAGTGCATGGAACACTACATGAAATTGAACATTCCTTTAATCCGAGCTGTATAAGTAGAAACAAAACACAAATTTTATCTGTGAGCATTCTTTGTAGACCCCAACTTTCATTCTGTAAAGGCTGACAAAGACTTTCCTGAATTGAAAAAAGCAAAAAACCAAACTTGATTTTCTGTATAATTTATATATGTCTTTTTTCTACTCAGCAATTTGACACCTGCACATGAGAAATAAGACATGTGGTCCTGAAGATCATAGAACCATAGAATCAACCAGGTTGGAAGAGACCTCCAAGACGGTTGCTCTAAGTTTGAGGATGGAGGTACACCACAGTAACACCCTGCTGCAAAAGTCACCAAGCTATGACACCAAGCTGGAGCAGGTGTTGATCTGTTGGAGGGTAGGAGAGCCCCGCAGAGGGACCTTGCCAGGCTGGATGGGTGGCTGGAGGCCAATGGGATGAGAGTTAACAAGGCCAAGTGCAGGGTTCTGAACTTTGGCCACAACAACCCCAAGCAGCACTACAGGCTGGGGACAGAGTGACTAGAGATGAGCCAGGAAGAAACGAACCTAGGGATACTGGTAGGTAGTAGCTGAACATGAGCCAGCAGTGTGCTCAGGTGGCCAAGAGAGCCAATGGCATCCTGGCCTGTATCAGGAGCAGTGTGGCCAGTAGGACAAGGGAAGTTATTCTTCCCTTGTACTCAGCTCTGCTCAGGCCACACCTTGAGTACTGTGTCCAGTTCTGGGCTCCTCAATTCAAGAGAGATGTTGAAATACTGGAACATGTCCAGAGAAGGCTGATGAAGCTGGTGAGAGGCCTGATTCTATGGCTCACAGCATTCATTGTCGGAGCCAAGGTGATTTGTCACCACTGCCAACGCAATTAAAACAGTATCAAGCCACCTGCTAATACAGCAAGATGTCAACTAATTCTGCAGAGGAGCTGAAGACTCACTTGAGAACTTGCATGCTTTTGTTTTTCTTTTTCTTTGACAATTCATCACATCGGTTTCAAACAGTTGGATTGTCTCAGAATCCTTTGCTACAGAACCACGTAATTTCAAAGTATTCTGCCTTTCTATCTTTACAATTCACCTGCATCCCTGCTCTTCATGGACCCATAAAGACAGAAGCAGACATAGAATCATAGAATCAACTAGGTTGGAAGAGACTTCCAAGATCATCCAGCCCAACCTAGCACCCAGCCCTGTCCAATCAACTAGGCCATGGCACTAAGTGCCTCATCCAGGCTTTTTTTGAACACCTCCAGGGATGGTGACTTCACCACCTCCCAGGGCAGCCCATTCCAATGGCAAATCACTCCCCCTGTAAAGAACTTCCTCCTAACATCCAGCCTATACTTCCCCGAGCACAACTCGAGACTGTGTCCCCTTGTTCTACTGCTGGTTCCTTAGGGTTGAGACAGCTCCTCTGTGGTCCCTGTTAAAGCATCATCAAGAGCAAGTCTGTGGCAGCCCCTTTCAAAGGAACATCACTGCATTTCTCATCTATAACAACCTGATAAAGCAGCAAAGTCTGATGGTTGAGCTCTGTGTGACTGATGTTCCTTCTTTTTGCCATTATTTTTGGTAAAAGCATAGCTAGTAGTTGTGGTTTACCCACAGAAGACTCAAGTATGCTGTTCCCATTCAAAGCAGGAATTCTCTGAATTCTCCAAGCATTACCATGTTTGGAAACCCTCATGCTGCCAGACTGCATCTGACAGTGCACTCACTCTGCTAATAAGCCTTTTTGAGTTGCAACCTCAGAACACACTTAGATCTCAGATCACTAATTATTCCAGGAAAAGCCTTGTTCCAGATACTGACAAACTTGTCAAACTGAAAAAACACCAGACTTCTCACTCACTTCACACAGCTCATCGAGACAGCTCCAGCTCCCAGCACATTCCATGCTATAAAATCCTCTACAAAAAAAAAACAACCAAACACCAAAGCAAAAAAACCCCACCAAAAAACCAACAACCACCAAATTCCATTATCCTCTTAAAAACGACATGGATTACAAGATTATGAAGCTTCTTTTGTCATAGCTTTCTTTTCTCTCTTTTCCACTCTGCCCTGGTGAGGCTGCATTTGGAGTACTGTGTCCAGTTCTGGGGCCCCCAGTTCAAGAGGGACATAGAACTGCTTGAGAGAGGCCAGTGCAGAACCACAAAGGTGATTAAGGAAATGGACATCTCTCTTACAAGGAGAGCCTGAGGGAGATGGGGCTCTATAGCTCGGAGAAGAGGAGCCTGAGAGGTAATCTCACAAATGGTTATAAATGTGTAAAGGGGGAGTGCCAGGAGGATGGAGCCAGGCTCTGCTCAGCGATGTCCAATGACAGGACAAGAGGCAATGGGTGGAAGTTGAGGCATAGGAGGTTCCATGGAAACATAAGGAGGAATTTTCTCCCTGTGAGGATGACAGAACACTGGAACAGGCTGCCCAGGAGAGTTGTGGAGTGTTTCTCTCTGGAGATATTCAAAACCTGCCTGGACACATTCCTGTGTGATCTGGTCTAGGTGACCCTGCTCTGGCAGGGAGGTTGGACTGGATGAGCTTTTGAGGTCCCTTCCAGCCCCTGACATTCTGTGATTCTGTGATTCTGTGATTCTTCCATTCCCTTTTTCACTTCAAAGATACTGGTCATTAGAACAAGTGAAAAATGCAGTTATCATGAATGGATTCACCAGTTAGACTGTACTGCAAAAAGAGTAGACTACCCTAGTCAGTTGGGACTCTATCACCAACAGTATGGGAGTTAACATGAGACAGCAATCATTTCCAGTAGGCAGCATTTGTGTTCCTTTCATTTTTCAAAGTTTAAAATGGTCAGATAGAAGGCACAGAGGTTGTTCCGTGCCTACTGACCTTGCACCCAGAGAACAGCCAGATGAATGTCTAATTTATTAGTACGCTTTTAGGCACACAGACTCTATTGAACATCTGTTTCACACAGCATACCCTTACAAATTACCAAGCACTTTCCAACACTCTGCAACAAAATTAGGATACACAATGTTTAAGAAAAAAAAATCTCAAAATCTAATGTGCAATTAGTAGGGATCAGGCAAGATCCCAGCAGAGCAAGGGAGGGGATTCTCCCCCTTTACTATCCTCTCCTCAGACCCCACCTGGAGTACTTTGTACAGTTATGGAGCCCCCAACACAAAAAGGACATCAAACTGTTGGAGTGAGTCCAGAGGAAGGCCACAAAGATGACCAGAGGGCTGGAGCAGCTCTGCTATGAGGACAGGCTACAAGAGTTGGGGATCTGCAGGCTGGAGAAGGCTTCGAGGAGACCTTGTAGTAGCCTTCCAGTATCTGAAGGGAGCCTACAGGAGGGCTGGGGAGGGACTATTTACAAAGTCTTGTAATGACAGGATGAGGAGTAATGGGTTTAAACTGGCAGAGGGGAGATTTAAACTAGATGTTAGGAAGAAGTTCTTTACAGTAAGGGTGGTGAGACACCGGCACAGGTTGCCCAGGGAGGTTATGGATGTTCCTTCCCCGGAGGTGTTCAAGGCCAGGTTAGATGAGGCCTTGAGCAACTGTGAGAGGTGTCCCTGCCTATGGTGGGGGTTTGGAACTGGATGATCTTTGAGGTCACTTCCAACCTAAACCATTCTATGATACTATGATTCTAAGTTTTGCCATTACCCAAGCCTGCAGTAGCTAAGAATGTGGTCAGTGAAATGGCCAGAGGTTGGACATAGGTTCCAGTTTATGAGAAATAAACTGATTTAGTTGTATGTTGTGATATACATCTAAAGGTTACACAGGAACACGATAGAAAGCTCTGGGCAAACAGAAGACATTCTCCATTCTGTAATGTATTGCTTCTAATATTGCACAAAGGGAATGCGGCCAGAAGTTTTGCATAAATAATGTCAATGCATCAGTCCATGAACCCGCAATAATGCATCAGCCTAGAGGGATGATTTGTGTTCAAACATCTGCCTCCAGCTATGCTTTTCTCCTATCTATTATTCCATTCCCTAGTTCACATAATCCTATATCATTGGGAAGACACAAGTGGCATTTGACTTACATCAAGAGATGATAGCTTTTGTGGACAGGATCTACATTATATATCTTCCATGCCCTCATAACTTTTCCTGCACTAACAACTGCACTAACAACTACACTGCTGATGACTCTTATGGTAAATTAGGACATTCCAATCTCCTTATCCAGAAACTATGAGGTCTCTTTTAATCTATCTTCGTTGCTGCAAAACACACAGTCTCTCAATTGTAAACCATGCAGGGTAAGGAGTGTTTTCCTCTGCATTCAAACAGCAGAATGAGGTTATACTCTTGCCTGGAGACTTCTGCTGCCACCATAATGTATCTGACAATAATACTAAATAATGTATGTCTATTTTTGTTTAAATCAGTCTAAAGCTACCAATAAGAAAACAAGACAAGCAAAATGCACCTTGAGATGAATAGATTATGTCAGTTGACTGTCCAAATGAAAGAGTGAAGGAGACAGAATGAGTCACTGAAATGTAGGGGAGCTACTGACCAAAATGCACAAAACTCCCAGGCTTCTCATTTGTAGCACCAGAAAGGCTTATGTGACCACCTTACTAACACCCATTTTACATGCCATCCATGTTTCCACACAGTATCTGATTCGCATGCAGGAACGGTCGTGCAACCTGTAAATAAGAAATGAGAGCAGAGAATCTAAATCAATTGACACTGAATAAATCACAACTAATTTTCCTCGTAAGAATGAAGTTAAGGTGAAAGAAAACATCTCTTGCCACAGTTAAAAGAAACAACGACAAGGCTTACAGTACTTCAACAACACAGATTCTCCTCGCAGTCAGCTGGCGGGTGGCCAATGTCCCCCATATGATGGGGGGAGATGGGGGCATGGTCTTGTGAAGCCAATGTTTTTGTCTGCTACTAGGGACTCACAGTTGGAGACAGAAATAAAACATTCACAGAGGCAGATGAAGATAGAAACCCCAGGCTGCTGCACCTTTCAGAGGCTAGGACAAAAAAGCTACATACTACAGAGTGCAGCACGGGTCCCTTCATAAAATGAGGACATATTGTGGGAAAGAATCATAGAATCAACCAGGTTGGAAGAGACCTCCATGATCATCCAGGCCAACTTATCACCCAGCACTGTCCAATCAACCAGATCATGGCACTAAGTGCCTCATCCAGGCTTTTCCTGAACACCCCCAGGGACAGCGACTCCACCACCTCCCTGGGCAGCCCATTCCAATGCCAATCACTCTCTCTGGCAACAACTTCCTCCTAACATCCAGCCTAGACCTCCCCCAGCACAACTTGAGACTGTGTCCCCTTGTTCTGTTGCTGGTTGCCTGGGAGAAGAGACCAACCCCCAGCTGGCTACAGCCTCCCTTCAGGTAGTTGTAGACAGCAATGGGGTCACCCCTGAGCCTCCTCTTCTCCAGGCTAAACAACCCCAGCTCCCTCAGCCTCTCCACACAGGGCTGTGTTCCAGGCCTCTCTCTCTCCTACTATGGAGTGAGTCACAGGAATATCGTCTGTCAACACCTTAGTGAGAACTGTTTCTCTAGCGGTGGATTAACAGTGGGAAACTGCATACCAGAAATGACCCCTGAAGGGAAAACCCACCCTTGCATGCCTGCTTGTAATGCTAATAGCACATAAGCAGCCACACCACAGGGCAGACTAGCTTCTCTCCACTTCTTCTTAACTACTGTGCTGTCCACCACAAAGTCATTTGTCACCAGCATTGGTGTTACAGCATTGGTGTAACAGCTGCAAAAATATAATTAGTCCTTCCATCTCTGTCCCACTGGGTACCAATTGCTGCTTCGGTGGTCTCACTGGATATGTTTCTGTCCTCTGCTGGCCAGAGGTCAAGTTTTCCAGAAGCTAGTTGCCTCTGTAAATTACAGTGCACATATTTTATATCTCATTGCAATGCTTTCTCTTGCCAGCATCCGCTTCTTTGCAAATGTTCCATTTCCAAGTCATTTTTGTGCAAGCCCCAGGAGAAGCCATCAGATAAGCATGCTGAAAATTCATCCACAGGCATCATTAATGCACATCTGGCTGATGAAGACATACAGTTTACATAAACTGAGATTTGGGATGCCTCCTCTTCCAAACAGCTAGTCCCACAAAATAGCATTTGCTTAGGAAAAATACGACCCGCGAAAATATCTGGATGTCCACAACCAGACATAAAGAGACTGCCCACAGTTATTTTGAGTTAGGATGAAAAGTTGATACTGTTGTGTTGGAATAACGTTCAGTGTCAGCATTTTGAGCACCAATAGAGCAGAAGCCTTCAGGAGAGTCACTGAGTAGCAAGAGACCAAAAGGAGATAGAGTACATTTGCGTGTAGGCTTGGGTTTGTGGTGGTACAATTCTCCCCCACCCATGGGCAACTTGGTCAAGGGTGTGACTCTTTGCCCTGGGTCACACAACAACCCCCTGGAAAGTCTATTACTGTTAAAGGCAGTGTACCAGAGCATTAAAATATTCCCTTTACATCACTGGCCCTGCCTTTCTTATTCTTTGGTGACAATAATGACAATTACTTTCTGCAGTGAACCACAGCGCCGAGGCATTCCCTCAGCACACCCACCTCCCACTTCCCTTCTTATCTCCTAGAAATGAAAGTGATGATCAGTTGACATTCTTACAACCTGGTACAGTGGTACCTGGGTCATGGTCCAAAAGGATCTAAAATCTAGAAAGTTCTGGGCATGTGCAACTGGTGGAAAACCACCAGAATATCCTGTCACCTGAGTTGGGTCAAAATGGAAAAAGTACCTCACAAAATTATCTCAGACCCCATAAAGCAGTGAACACAAAACTAGGTCTGCAGTGTTGAAAGGGTTAACATTAGCATTTCTGAGCTGAAGAGCAAGAAGAAAATGTTACAGTAGAGAAGTAAAATGGAAAAGCACCTTACAAAATTATCTCAGACTATATAATGCAGTGAACACAAAACTAGGTCTGTGGTGTTGAGAGAGGAATGGGCTAACACCAACATTTCTGAGCTGAAGAGCAAGAAGAAAACGTTGGAGTAGAGAAGTTCAAATGGGTATGCAAGACCCACTGCCAAATAAGAACCAAACAATGCTTTAAGCCTCTCAAATGTACACTGATCGATCACACTTTGCCTGACCTTCCTACCACCCATTAATGCTTGTTTTCATGTTCTGGGAAATGGATGTGATTGAGTTATGGAGGCAACGCAGGTTCCAACAATATAAGAGAGAAGACACCTATTGCAGTGTTGTTTGGATCAGTCTGCAGTAGGACTGTGAGCCCTTTGCTCTCTTTCATTAAGCTGCCTTTATCTCAACCCATGAGTTTTTAACCTTATTTTCTCCCCATCATGCTGAGGAGTGAGGGAGTGGGCGATTGTAAACCACTAACATTGATTACTAACTGCATGAAACCAAATCGGCTTGACACTTCTACTTCTCTATGCCACAGCAGAAAGTGCCAATAACACATATCAAGTATAGACATTTTGCTTATGGATAGAGGATGAAGGAGAAAGGAAGAAAGCAAGCAGGAAGGATGAATCCCTTCCATCTTGCTGAGGTTCAACCCCAGATCCACTCGAGTTCAGTGAACAGCTGCATGTATCTTCTGCTGAGCAAAGCCATGGAGTACTGCTTTTAATTTCAATGCTTTGGGCTCCAATCCTGTCTACTGTATCCAATCTTACCTAGCACTACCATGAATGATCCTGCTTTTCCCCAAATTTTCATAGTTCATGAAAATACTTGTCTAGAGGGGGAAAACTGTCAAAACCCCCCCTCACACCACATAAAAATCTCCAAACACACAACCTGCCTCAGGTAATCACAGTCCTTAACTGTTTCCTCTGATCTACAAATATAAACTCTGATGAATTAAATTCTCCCCAGCTCATCTGTGTTGGCCACATAAAACAATGAATACTCTTTTTTTTTAATACTGTGCCATGCTGTACTCTGTCATAGCTTGGTAACAGTAAAATCGTGCTTTGCCTGTGTTTTGTTGGCAAAGGTTTCATCAAGTCCCATTATTTCTCCTTGAATCCACACACAAACGCCGAATGGGACAAGACTGAGAACAAAAGTCCTTTCCTTGTTAACACATTTCCCCTAGACCCATTTCTTAGAGCAGCATCAAAGTATTGCTGCAAGGGAATAGTATGAGGACACTTAGTATGGAGCACACTCTTCCTTACTGAAGGAAAAGAGAGGATGATCCTACCAGTTCCATTTATTTTTAAACAGAATTATTCATATTGCCTTGCAAGCATATTGACTGGTTTACAGAGAGGTGTTCTTAAAAAGTCTCCCTTCTGAGGGTTTTTGCTGTCCTGATACAGCAAAGCCACAACATCTTTGGAGCGGTTCAGAGTATGAGAAAGAACCTCTTCAAATATCATAAACCATTATTATTGAGAATATGATAATCACCAAAGACTCTTTAAAGAGTCCTAACTTCAAATTTGAGGTGCAGTTGATTGGACTATAATAAAACATGTAGACATACATTCTTTGTTATCTTTTCGATAGCTCCTCCACAACCCAACAACAAAGGCTGCAGCATCCTAAGACAGTGGTTGAACCGATGCCACAGGAATTGAAATGGATGTGAAAGATGAACTCCAATTGGACATCTTCCAGAAGAAAAGTATTTGGCCCAAACTGAAGTCAGAGGTCAGCTGCTTAACAGATTGCTTTTAAAAAGCAAATACACACACACTACATATATATAAAAATGTATAAATCTTTTCCACATTCAAGCAAGAAAATATTACTTACCTGAAATAAGGAGATTCCTTTGTCTAGGAGTGAAAAATCAGATTTAGGTGGTTCCATATACTGGCAAGGAAGATTCCAGCAGCATTCTTCACCACCCTTCGCATGCAGACTTGGCTCTGTATTTCACCTACCTACTGGACGAGGCAGTCATATACTTCAGGACATGACAGTGTATGGACTCTGTGTCTGGCAACCCTGAAGAGTAGGTGGTCTGAATTGCTTACTACTCTCATGCCATCAGACTTGGGGCAGACAGTTAAGCAGTGCCAACAGAGCTCCTGGGCATGCAACCAGAAGAGGAAAACATCATCCTTTGTGCTCAATTCTTAAACAGTTGTGTTGTCTAGCCAGACACATTGGGATGTTCTTTTGCTGTCTGAAAATATCCCCTTCTTACACTTAAAACTTTTTTCCCCCCATTTGTTTAAGAAAACACTTTTGTATCTTTCATGCCAAGGTCTTTGTTAAACTTTGTTACAGACTTGGGGATGTGTGGTTGGAAAGCTGTGGCTAAGGACATGAGGGCTCTGATTGACAGCAGATTAAATTCGAGTCAGTAGTGTCCTCAGGTGGCCAAGAAAGCCAATGGCATCCTGGGTTGTATTAGAAACGCTGTGCCCAGCAGGAACAGGAAGGTGGTCATCTCCTGTGCTCAGCACTGGTGAGGCCATACCTCGAGTATTGTGTTCAGTTCTGGGCCACTCACTACAAGAAGGTCATCAAGGTTCTGGAGCATGTTCAGAGAAGTCAGCAAGGCTGGTGAAGGGACTGGAGTACATGGCCTACAAGGAGCATCTGAGGAAGCTGGGGTTTTTCAAGTTGGAGGAGGCTGAAGGGAGACCTCATCAGTCTCTACGACTACCTGAAGGGATGCTGGAGTGAGGAAAGGTCCAGACTCATCTCCTTGGTGGCAAGCCACAGGACTAGAGGAAATGGTTTCAAGCTGCACATTTCAAACATTGGGATGGTCTGCCCAAGGGCAGTGGTGGAGTCATCATCTCCAGAGGCTCTCAGCAGCATGTGGAACTGGCGCTTAGGGACATGGTTTAGCGATGACCCTTCAGGGCTGGGTTAAGGGCTGGACTTTATGATCTCTGAGGTCTTTTCCAATCGGCTGTTTTCTGCGATTCCGCAACTATTTACACTGCGCCTCGGTCAAAGCAGCATGCCAGAAAGATTTTAGCCAGGCTGCAGAAAGTCTTGGTTTAGAGAGCAGGGTGGAGCTCCCTCTAAATAATCTGAGATGAAAAAAAAGTTTGTTCTGTCCCTTCATGTGGACTGCCTTCCTCCTTCTCTAACAAAAGGCTCTGTATCACACACCAGACTTCTTTTATAGCATTACAAACGCAATACATTTCACACAAAAATAATTCACAACACCAGTTTTAATATAGCATAACTGCTTCAAGATTGTCCTTCCTAAGAAATCCTAAGACTTATTGATCTTAGAGGGCTTTTTTCCAACCGAGACAATGAAATGATTCTCCAAGACAGGCATACGAGCAAGCTCCTGAACAAGGCCTTCCGTGGAGAGCCCGTGCGCGGCCGACCGAGCGACGTCGCCATGTCTGCAAGGGCTGCAGGCCGAGGTGAGGCCGGCACGGCAGACAGCTCCATCGGAGACCAGATCAGACCGGCTCGGCTCATCTCTCAACGGCAGCACTCACTTCCCCCGCTTCAGCACCCCAACCCGGCCCGTACCCCGCCCCGGCGGCTGCCGTGACGTCACTTCCTCCGCGGGTCGCCGGTGCCTCGGGGTGTCCCCGAGTGCTTCCTCCTGCGCGTTTCCACGGCAACGCGGCACCGGTCCCCGTGAGTACCGGCCGGCGCTCGGCCCGTGGGGGGATATTGGCAGGGGCCTTGGCCCTCCCCACGGAGGAGCTCGCTGCTTGCCATGCCGGCAGCGCGAAATCGCGGCGTTCCTCCTACTCACTGGCTGTCCTCAGGGAAGGGCTGCGGGGCCTGAGGCAGCCCGCCGGCAGCCCGCCCTAGTCCCCCGCCTGCCGAGGGCTATCGCGCTGAGGTCTGGGGGCGGGGGAAGCGGAGCATACTTTGTGTTCTGTCCCGGTAACCTCGCGCGATTCCTCGGGCGGGTGGCCTAGCTGTGGAGGCATCGTTGGGCCTGATCGTCCGGGGGCGGCCTGCAGCCCCGAGGGTGGCCGGGAGAGTGCGAAGAGTGCCTGCCCGTTACCGGGCCACTGCCTGTGTCCAAAGGAGCCCTGCTGCGGGATGGGGATGGGGATGCGGTTCCTCAGGCCGTGCCGTGCAGCGGAGGGATGGACAGTCGGGCAGGTGCCTGGCCGGGAGCCCAGTGAAAGGGCTGCGGTTTTACCTGTTGGAGCTGAGCAAAAGACTCTTTCGTGTCCCTTCGAGACAGGTATGGGTAGGTGGTCCCCTAGGGGCTATGAAGGGAGCCTTCCCGATTCCACTGCCCAGCAAAGCTGTAATAGCTAAAGGAGAGGTATCCAAAACTAAAAGCTACTACATTGTGACATCTTTTATCAGTTGAACAGTTTTATCATGGATAGGACCACACGCTAGTATAAGGAACAGTATCGTCGATATATAGAAGTTTATTGTGCTAGTCTGAAACAGGTACTGAGCCATTCTGTTTTAACGTCTTTGTGCAGCTGGACCGAGTGGGACAGGTTAGCACCAAGAGATGTCAACTCCCCCTCTCTCAGGGGCAGGCATGCCGCCTGGTGCTTTCTCAGGGACACAGGCTCAAGCAGCTCGGGAGGTAAATACAGCTTCTCTCTGCCGAATTGGCCAAGAAACTGTGCAGGACATTGTATTTCGAACCATGGAGATCTTCCAGTTACTGAGGAACATGCAGGTGAGAAGTAACATTTTATGGCCCTTAACTTACTGTGTTTTTTACCACCAACCATCAGTATATGAGACCGATTAGAGAATTGAATGCTACTCTTAATACGTTTGCTTACTCTGCACATTAAGTGAGGGTAGAGAACATTCAGTAATGATTAATTATTATCTCCTCCACACTGAACATACTCTAATAAGACTTAATGTCTGTGTTTTCATCTATGAAGTCCTTTTATATGCCAGTTATGTTTCTGGTTTTGTTAACATTGAGGGGTAGTTTTAGAGAAATTTTCATTTGTCTTTTTCTGTAATATTTTCAACCTAGAATTTTTTGGCATTTCTCTTTGTTATTGAAGTGGACATAACCCTTATTTGTGACTACTTAATGAGAAAACATACAAACTTCTGTTGTGCTTTTGTATTGAGAGCAGAAGATAAATTATCACCCTCATTCCCTCTCTATGGTCACAATTCTGTCAATTTCCTTCTGTGGTTGGCTTACATATAGGTATATGTACTTGCTAACTAGGAATTCACTTTGTGTCTCTGAATTGTGAGCTGGGATTGAGACAATATGATACTGAGTAATACTCTAATAACAATAGTGTCACGCTTAAGCATTTTGAAGATATTCACTGAAAAGAGTTACAGAGGCATTGACAATGATCAAAGTGTAGGAATCGTAGAATCAACCAGATTGGAAAAGACCTCCAAGATCATCCAGTCTAACCTATCACCCAACCCTATCCAATCAACTAGGCCATGGCTGTAAGTGCCTCATCCAGGCTTTTCTTGAACACCTCCAGAGACAGCGGCTCCACCACCTCCCTGGGCAGCCCATTCCAATGGCAAATCACTCTCTATGTGAAGAGCTTCCTAAAATCCAGCCTATACCTCCCCTGGCACAAGTTGAGACTGTGTCCCCTTGTTCTGTTGGATACATGAAGCTGTTCAACAGCAGTGATTTGGTACATCAAATGAGCAGAGCAGATAAAATACAGAATTTTACTGATAATAATTTCAGTGACTTCTGTGGGAATACTGTCATTATCATATTTTAAAATGTACAAAGCCCCCTCTGATTAATCTTAGTTCATTTATTTCATATGATAGAAACTTTAACATATTTTTAATGTTTTGGGGTTTTGCTTCTCTTAAGTTACCAAATGGTGTTACTTACCATACTGGAACATACCAAGACAGACTGGGAAAGCTGCAAGAACATCTCCGTCAGCTATCAATACTCTTCAGAAAGCTGAGATTAGTCTATGACAAATGCAATGAAAACTGTGCTGGGCTTGATCCTGTTCCCATAGAAGTAAGTATTTTTAATCACACAGAAATTACAAATCGAGGTAACCATTCTCTGCTTAGGGTATCATCCATTCTCTTGAGTTGTAGTAGAAGACTTGTGCAAGTTTTCAAGGAGACTGGAATTATTCAGTGCACATTTGGACCTGGTTGAAAGATTGTGAAACTTTTGCATTAACATCACCAGTTCTTATCAGTTGGAAGTGATCCAGTTTTGAAATCAAACATAATTTAAAATTTTAGACTTTTACCTCAAGAATTCTTGGTGCATTCACCAAGCAGTGTCTCCCTGAGGGAAAAAGGGTCAGGGTAAGTTGTTTTGCTCCTTTTTTTTTTTTAAGAAGTTACTACAGCAGAAAAAAGGTTGCTCTAAGCTCTGACCTGCCAGGCTGGCTGCCTAAGTAATAAGAATTACTCTCTTGCTATGGCCATCAGTCTGTGCCTCTGTGGTTCCAGCACTCAGCTACTTCTAACCTGCTGAGCAAGTATGAACTAAATTGAATGTGCAGTGGTGATGGAAAAGTGAACAGCGTAAGAGTTCCAGGCAGGATGATTGACCAAATGTTTTCCTAATAAAAATGCTATTCCTAGTAAAATCAAAACTTCATTTTTTTTTTCCCTCTCATAAGTTCAGTTGTTTCTGATTCCTAGTAATATTCTTAAAGCCTTGTGTTTTAAGTTACTGCTGCTCTATAATGACCAGAACTGTGAAGGTCTTTTATTACTGACCTGATTCTGAGGTAACTCTATTAATGGACTTGTGATTGTTTCACTGAGTTTTAATCTTTTAATCATTATGTTTTACATTTGAGTTCATTCTCTACTTCTGTCAGCAGTCACTGCCATGTGTTTCAGGGGAAGATACTTGGAAACTTCACAGCAAACAAGGGAGTAAGATAACTCTCCCGTTAAAAAAAAACACAACATTTTTTTCTTGGCTTGCTGACTTCTGTGCAGTAGCTGAGTACTTGTGCCCCATTAAAAGCTTTTGATGTGTCTTGATTTCACGTAGGTGGAACTGGTCTGTTTGGGTTTGGGTTTTCTAATTTTCACAGTTTTTCCTTGTTAACCAGGATGAAAAAGTATCAGCACAGAGAAAATGAGTCGTCTCTTTGAGTTTTTTAATGCTAGGTGTCACTGACACCTTATGCACAGCAGCATTTTTTTACTGATAGCCAGAACTTTCTTTCATCTATGTAATCATCTCTGAAGTAAATAAATGCCTGCCTTGTTTTATTAGGAAGGGTGAATGATAGTGGCACACCATTCCTCTTGGATCAGTTTTCTTCAGTTCCTATTTCAAATTTTCAATGGTAGCCTCAATCATATTCTTTACTGACTGACATTCATACCATATCTTTAATAAACATCAATAAATATATCTGTGTTTTTTTTTTTTTAAACAGTTAAAAGAAGTCTCCTTCTCCCAACATTCCTTATTCTGTTATTACTGATTTAGGTTTTTTGGGGGTTTTTTTTGTTAGTATGTATTAACAGTATAACAGCTTATAACTTTCTTATAAACAGCTAATAACTTTGTGTTAACCAACATACCAGGGCACGAGGTAATTGTGAACAAACTCTGCCTACACAGTTCTCTAATTGATTTTCTGCTTCATTTGTATGCTAGGTGTAGTTCTTTGATATTCTTTGTGGGTTTTTTTTTCTTTCTACTACCTTTTCTGAAAAATGGGAGGTTTTCAGAGAAAATGTTCTACTTTGGGTGATACTTTCCATCAGAGAGAAGGATTTTTTCTGTATGGATTTAGCAGCCACACCACTTCCTTATGGTATGCAAATGTATTGAGTTGTTAAACTTTGCTAGGTTTTCATAGCAGAGTTTAGTGTGATGGTTTTTGTCCACTTTGATAAGCTCAGTAAGAATAGCCTACAAAAAAAATTGTATGGAAGTCAGTCAAACTTTCAGTGGATTAAATCAAAGTAAGTTTTCTATCACAATGCTGGAGGATGCTGCTGAATGCTTCATAATGTGACACCCTAACTTAAGTAACCATTTAATATGCATGTGATGAGCATCTTTCCCTGAGACTTAAACTAATGTCGCATTTGCATCAATTACTACTCTTCCATTTGTCTGTAATGTGTATGAACGAGGATGTAATTTTTCTATCAACTTCAGCATTTCTCAGTTCAAGGCAGGAAAACCAACAACAGACTTTGTGGCTGTATGTTGTGTATAAAATGTTACAGCTTATAATTATTTTTTAATAGAAAGTTAGTAGCTTGGGAGTGTTCTGAGATAGAGAGAATGTATTTGTTTTGTATTTAGTGTATTTACTATTTTAGGAAAGGGAATGTACATTAATATTAATTTAGAAATTCTTTATGAAAGATTTTTGGCTTTGTAGAAGCAAAGTACACAAGGTCCCTGAGGAGATCACAGCAAGAAATTGGTGTGGAAAAACTGTTAGGTAACTGTGTGCCTGCTCTTAAAAGTAGCCAAACAGAGACCCACTGAAATAGCAATCCATTATTAGGATATTAGCCAGGTAGCTGTATGATTATGTTCAATATGTCACTAAAATACTTCATAATTATGATAATCTCAAGTTTGTGATATTTCCTAGTAAGGAAGAGTAACTTTTTAAATTGTAATCTGGAGAGTTCATAGAATGGTTTAGGTTGGAAGTGACCTCAAAGATCATCTAGATCCTAGAATACAAGGATTATCTGTCATAAAAATCTTAGAATGAAAAGACTGAGTTCTGCCTGCACTGATGGAATTGCTTAGGTCTAAGCCTGGCAATATGTGGGATTGTGTCTATTTAAAGCACATGATTTTTCCGGAGAACTGGCCTTTGAGTTTAAGGTAATGAAGTAAGCTTGCCTTCACTTCCTTTTGAGAAGCTTGAGTGTTTGGAGAAAATGGTAATACCTTATCTATCTCCTGGTTTTGGTTTCCTTTTTAATGTTTTTCTTTTTTTTTTTTCTCCTAAAGCTAATGTGTCTTGTCTTCACAGCAACTTATTCCATACGTTGAAGAGGATGGCTCCAAGCACGACGATCGTAGTGCTGCAAGTCAGCTTCGTTTTGCTAGTGAAGAGAGAAGAGAAATTATGGAAGTAAATAAGGTAACAGAGTTGAATTTGCATAAAACTTAAAAATGTTGCTTTGTCATTACAAAGCTTACATTTCTGGATTCCTATTTTAAATGTGTGCTGACTACCACAAAACTTAGTTATATGCCAGAAGCATTTACTACTATTTCAGACTGAGTGGCAGTATGCAATTGAATACAATTACTAAAGATAGATTCAAAACTGAAAATAAATATGCTGTGGTTATTGCTAAACCACAGTTTTGATCATTGTTCTTCGATCTGTAAAGTGCAGATAGGACTGATTAAATATTTCTGTAGCTGTAATATCCGCAAACAGGAGTAAAAAGGAGGAGTAATCTACAGATACAACTGAACAAAGGAAGCAAATGTGTAAAGTATTTCTTTATGGAGAGAACAGAATTTAAACTTAGCTATTTAAAAATCTTTAAGATATTTTAATTTGTCTTTAACAGTCAGAGGTGTACTGAATTTTTCATAACCCATTTATTTGGGTAAATGTGTGCATATTGTACAGAAGACAATTAAGACTGAATCTAGAGAAACGCAGTTGTCAGCTTTCCTGTTGTTTTCTTCACAGTGCTGATGTAGCAGGGCTTTATATGTTCTATTGTATGTAATGTTTACTGTGAATTTGTCCACATTTATTTGCAATCTTTAAGCATTGGTAAGCTTAACTGTGCCTATTTGCTGTGTTTTTAGTAGTTCTATGACATAGTTTTGCCCTTTTTGTTGTACTTGTGTACTAATATGTTTGTAAACCTCCTTGATGTGATTATGTGAAAAGAATTTCACGAGTTCTGAACCTTGGAACAGTTGATGGTATTCCAGGACCATGGGTAGCACATTAGTAATTATGAATGTATTAAAAACCTTCACTTAAATCTAATCTGAAATCCTTACAGTTAAACACCTATGCCTAATTTTCAAACTTTCCACACTAGATCCTCACAAGATAATTAAAGTTTCTCTGTTATCATTGTGGACAAATACTTGGTATCTGCTGCAAAAGAAATTGAAACTTCTTGCTTTTGAAAGGGCACTGATTTCTTTTTTGTGTGTGTGTCTCCCTGCAGCTATACAAGTACCACCACTTTGAAGTTCAAATCCTAATACATTATAGAAAGGAAATACTTTGGGTTTTATTACTAGAAATAAAGAAAATGTTACTTTTTGCCAAGAAAAATAACTAGGATCTGGTTAATTGGTCTCAGTTCTGACATTGGCTTCTGGGCTCAAATAACCCTCTCTGGTTCTTGGCTGGCAGCTTTTCCATCTGTAGTCAACCTCCAACTCAGTTGTGCTTTGTTTATTGGAGCAAAATTTTGGTAATACAAAACCTTGATGGAAATGTTGGGACAGGGAAATAGGCATGGCAGATGAAGAAGGTTTTTTATTTGTGGACCACACTATTTTCTTTCTTCATTCAGTTGTCCTCTCACCTAGTCCTGTTTGCTGTGACAGGCAGTATTTTTTCAGTTTTAACCTGTTACTGGTACCCACCAAAAAAAAGCATTATTGCAATAATTCAATACTTTGACAACATGAAGACATTTGAATTCTTAGACCTTTCATGAGTCTCTCAATTTTGCTTTTCTTGCTGTGATACCCCAGCCAGTCTGATCTCCTTAGTGACTCCAGATGTATGTGAACGATGCTGACTGCCATGCAGTGTGCAGCACAGTCAAAACTAAATAGCTCCTATAAACCTTGAGGATCATATATTCTCAAGCGAAAACATGCCCTATTCCAAGAAGCACAGACTTAAAACAGCAGCTCTGCTTTGCTTCTATGGATGTCTGGGAAAGGATCATCCTCAGTGGGAAAGAATAGGAGCATCACCTATGCTCACTGTCTCAATCAGGGGTCAAGAGAACCTGTGATGCAGCGGTGTTCCTAAATATTACAGAAGCTTTTGGTGTTACTTCATTGCATAGTGAAACCTTCTAGTCTTATTTATGTATTTATGCTTCTATAATGGGCTTACTTTTTGAGTCAGAGGGTTTAATGAGCTCACCTTGAATAAGAGTACTTGCCCATTAATTTAAAATATAATTGAGTTTACAAAAAAATAATTCCTGTCCTAGCAATTCAGTGATGCTTAGCAGCTGTAGATTTAAGCAAAACCTATGAATCTTAAAAAGGGTTTTTTTACCATCCTGTCATCAGTATAAAACGACCAAAAAACCCTATTTATCAAACATTGAATACCTTTCCCTTTTGTACTAAAGAACTCTCTCCTACAAATAGGTTAATTTCTTCCTTTTATCTGTGTTTGCTTCCTGAAGTTTTTAAGTTGTTGGGGTAGTTGACTCTTCTCTGGAGTAAATAATTTACTGTTCCAGAATCAGTTTAGCATTTATACTGGTCTCCTAGTACAAGTCCTCATCCAGTTTTCACTAAACATAATTACTGTTTGCAACAAAAACCAAAATTTCCTCACTTGTCTTTGTATTTTTTGGGGAGGGCCTTTCATATTCACTATACAGGGGTTTTAACCTTGAGTAGCATCATCTGTAATATTTTCATGATGTCAGGCAACTTCAAGGTGACTTGAGTCCATGGTCTCGCAGTGCATCTGACAGGTCTTAACAACAGAAGATATAAAATCACAGACTGAGAACACTTCTAATCTATGTTGCTGCTCTATCAGCAGTTTTGTTCACTGCTTGGTTTTAGAAATGGAGCAAGTACAGCTTTTGTTTTTTAAATGCTGTAGGTCTGATTTAAAATGAGGCACTTAGGAAAACCATCAAATAATTAGTAGTCTCAATACATTTGGGTGAAAATTAAATGGTGTGAAATAACATTAGGACATTCCAGGTGACCCTTTAGAAAACAATCATGTTTGACATCCTTAATTAATCTTTGCTAACTGCTTAACAGTGATCTTGCTAAGAGGGGAAATGACAAATCTACACGACAGGCTTTTAAGTTAAGCGGTTGCAAGTTTAGCTCTGGGGCTTTTTTCCATAACAAAACCGCTGAGCACTGCAGCTGATGTGGTTTAGGGAAGTAGTCCTTAAAATGACAGCAATTTGCAATTAGTCTTTCTCTTTGGAGAATTTAGTCTGAAAACTACTCCTGACAGTGCCCAAAACTTGCATCCCTTTTAAACCATCTTGCATGTATTTTTAATTTGTTTTGTATTTGTAGAATCCTTTTTCACCCAAAATCTGGATGTGCACCTAGGAATACATTAACAAAAGGGGAAGATTTGTTTATTTGGACAATTTCTCAGCCGACTGATCTGCACTGGTGGCAGTTTCGTCCTGTTTAGGGTACTCAAAATGTCTCTCTCCAATGTTGGAATCGTAGTGGAAGGTCTGGAGATAACCTGACTCAATCCCCACCTCAAAGCAGGACCAAAGAGCTTGGTTGCTCAGGCTCATATCCAGCAGCATTTTGAGTATCTGCAAGGATGGAAATTCTCCCCTTTCTGGGCTCATCTTGCACTGTAAAAGTTTTTCTAACGTTACATTGGATTTTTCTTTGTTGTAACTTATGTTTACTGCCCCTCATAATTTGGCTGTGTACATTCAAGAAGAGTCCAGCTTTGGCTTTTCTGTGATCTTCATTAGGCAGCTGAAGACGGCATTGCAATCCCTCCTTAGCTTTTTCTGCCTGAGAGTGAGCAAACAGCACTGCGTGCAGTGAGTCTTCACTGCTGCAAAATAGCCACTCATGTACAACTTGTCAGGAAGCTTAGAAAGGATCTCAGGTCCTTTTCTGCAAGTCCTTCTACTCAGTCAGCCCTCTGCCCATGCTGTTGTACAAGTTTATTCTATTTTCAGATGTAGGATGGTGCTTTGACTGAAGTTCCTCAGGTGTTACCTGCTTTTCCCACCTGTTGAGGTACCTCTGACATCCTACCACTGACCACTTCCTCCAACTTGATAATGTCCACAAATGTAATACTTTGATACAGCAATTAGGTCATTAAGTGTGAAGAAGTCACTAATGAGAATATTAACAATGTTGACCTTGGTATCAATCCTGAGAAACATCAGAGTGACCAGCTGTGCCTTGGTCTTTAAGTACTGATGATCACAACATTCGGCTTGGAGTCTTGGCTGATACAGCTGAAGGTTGTGCAGCCGTCCAGCGAGACGTGGACAGACTGGAGATCTGGGCACAAAGGAACCAGATGAAGTTCAGCAAGGACAAGTGCAGAGTCCTGCATCTGGGGAGGAATATAAACTGCACCAGTAAAGGCTGGGAGGTGATCTGCTGGAGAGCAGCCCTGTGGAGAGGGACCTGGGGGTCCTGGTGAATAACAAGTTAACCATGGCACAGCTTCCTATATTAAAACCATACATATACTGTACTATGTGGTTACAAAGTTGAGAGAAGTTAGGAAACACCATACAATCCTATTTGTCCCCTTTTGCACATAACAACCTTTATTAGATTATCACGTTTGATTCCTCTCCTCTCTTCTTTTCTGAAAGAGTCCTTGAGGTATTCTGCTTTTGTTGCAGACTAGGCAGTGTTTAGATTAAATTGTGATAAATAAAGTTGTAAGAATCCTTGTTTATGTATTGTGCAGCTTACGTGAGAGTACTGAATAAGCAGGGAGTTTGGGAATGAGAAGGAAGAATCCTTCTTTTAGTGTGAGTAGTAAGTAATGGAAGGCTGCTCTCAAGAACTGCTTTTTTATCCTTGTCTCTGCCACAAGTGGTAATTGCTCATTCTTTCCCTTACAGATCGTAATAGTTGTCCTCCAAATACATGGGAAGCTCTTAAAATACAAAGTTTAGTGATGGTTATAGATCTTAGAAGTCTCTGGACAAAACAGGCACACCGTATTGTTCCTGTGACAGAGAATCATGCAGCTCTGTGATTTTCACACTAATAATGGGAATGCTACTCTGAGGGGTGTGATGGAGGAGCACCTTGGGGAATGGATAATTCCATTACAAGCTATATAGCTCAGAGGATACTCAATAAATTTAAGACCTCAGGCTTCATAACTGAATAATAAATAATTGCTATTAAGCATCCATCAGTTTTAATGAACACACTAATTCCTCTTCTGATCAACAGAGGAGTGGATGCACACTGTCTAGTTCAGTATGTGAGAAGTATTGAGCACGCAGTGGAGCACAGGCTGTCATTGCTTCTTTCACTAATAAAGGCTTAGGCATGCATAAGGAGCAGTTTTCAGCCATCAGGTGAGGAGAGTGTAGGTTTATCCGTCTGTCTGTCTGTCTACATCTGTCTGTCATGTGCAGTTATGATAGAACACTTGTGCCTGTGAACAATGTCAGGAAAAGCTGCAGTTATTGAACAATGAATTTGTTAAGTGTTCATTTGCACAGCAGTTAGTGTATTCATAGAATGGTTTAGGTTGGAAGGGATCTCAAAAATCAACTGGTTCCAACCCCCCACAATAGGCAGGGACATCCCACTAGAACAGGTCGCTCAAGGCCTCATCCAACCTGACCTTGAACATCTCCAGGGAGGGAACATCCACAGTCTCCCTGGGCAACCTGTGCCAGTGTCTCACCAACCTCACTGTGAAGAACCCTTTTTTAACATCTGCTTTGAATCTCCCCTCCACCTGTTTAAACCATTACCCCCCATCATGTCATTACAAGACCTTATAAATAGTCCCTCCTCAGCCTTCCTGTAGGCACCCTTCTGATACTGGAAGGCCACTATAAGGTCTCCTCAAAGCCTTCTCTTCTCCACGTTGCAGAGCCCCAACTCTCTCAGCCTGTCCTCGTAGCAGAGCTGCTCCAGCCTTCTGATCATCTTTATGGCCCTCCTCTGGACTCGCTCCAACAGTTCCATGTCCTTCTTGTGTTGGGGGCTCCAGAACTGCACACAGTACTCCAGGTGGGGTCTGACGAGAGCAGAGTAAAGGGGGAGAATCACCTCCCTTGCCCTGCTGGCCACACTGCTCTTGCTGCAGCCCAGCACAGGGTTGCTGTCTGGGCTACCCTCACACTGCCAGCTCATGTTGAGCTTTTCATCAACCCAGACCCCCAGGTCCTTTTCCTCAGGGCTGCTCTCAGCCATTCACCATCCAGCATGGATTTGTGCTTGGGGTTGCACCGACTCAGGTGCAGGACCTTACACTTGGCCTTGTTGAATGTCATGAGGTTGGCCTGGGCCCATCTCTCCAGCCTGTGCAGGTCCTTCTAGATGGATGCCTGCCCTCTAGCAAGTTGACTGTGCCACACAGCTTGGTGCCATCTGCAGACTTGCTGGGGGTGCACTTGATTCCTCTGTCCATGTCACTAACAAAGATGTTAAACAGCACTGGTGCCAGCACTGACCCCTGAGGGGTACCACTTGTCACTGGTCTCCAGGTGGACATTGTGCCCTTGGCAACCACTCTCTGCGTGTGACCATCCAGCCAATTCCTTATCCAGCTGTATTAGTGCTGAATACATTTTATCCATTCGAAAAAATATTGTAAATAGATGAATATTTGAATTTGTTATGATGGAAAGTGGGTCTTGGCATCCAGTGAGTAGCCGTAAGTTAGGACAACACCTGTCAGGTGAAAAGAGTTTGAGCAAAGTGCTGAGGCATTTTTTTTCCTATCATTTTTTTCCTGCTGTGTGCATAGAACATTGTAAATCTGTTGACTACAAAATTGGAGGGGGGGAAAAAAAAAAGAGTGAAAGATTTTCCACCTACTTACTTTAGGGATTTCATTATGAAAGCCTCATTAAAAAAAGAAAAAAAACAAACCAACAGGATAAATTACCACAGCTTTACTTTTTCTCACTTATCACAAACATGATGTTTCTCTAGAAATTTCTTGGGTTTGACGTAGAGGCCATTATCACCTTCATAGGATTTTCAGCAATCACTTCCTACAAGCAGTTTAACAGTCAGAAGGAGTAACATGCTCATGAAAATGATGATGCAAGTTCTCTCTGTAGTAGCTGTAATCAACAAACATAATGGTCTTAATTTTCTGAGATTTTTATAAGTAAAGGTACTGCTGTTATTATTAATTAATGTTTTATTATGCCTAGATGTACTTCTGGTCTGTACTGTTGCAGGTGTTGAACAGAGCAGGTGAAAACTAGAGTTGCCATAGCATTGGACAACAAAGCTGGTGAGAGGCCTGGAACACAAACCCTACAAGGAGAGGCTGAGGGAGCTGGAGCTGGGAGTGTGCAGCCTGGAGGAGAGTGACCTCATTGCTCTCTACAGCTACCTGAGGGGTGGCTGTAGAAAGGTGGAGGTTGATCTCTTCTCCCAGGCAATCAGCAACAGAACAAGGGGACACAGTCTCAAGCTGTGCCAGGGGAGGTCTAGGCTGGATGTTAGGAGGAAGTTCTTTGCCAGAGAGAGTGATTGGTATTGGAATGGGCTGCCTAGGGAGGTGGTGGTGTTGCTGTCCCTGGAGGTGTTGAAGAAAAGCCTGGCTGAGGCACTTAGTGCCATGGTCTAGTTGATTGTCTAGGGCTGGGTGCTAGGTTGGAGTGGATGATCTTGGAGGTCTCTTCCAACCTGTGTGATTCTATGATTCTATGATTCAGAGGAATGGCTTTTATATAAGGTTTTCAAGATGGAAACAGCTTTTAGTTTTTAAGCAAAAAAAGTGTCTACAGAACATAAGCAACTTTTGATTATCTTAAAGGTGTCAGCTAGAATACAATGTTACTTGTCCACCGTGTTTGTACCATTATATTTACATTTGCCTGAAGAAGGGACTTTTGACAAATGGATTGAGTACAGAATAATGACTCATAGTGATGTTTAGGTTTTAAAATGCAAAAGGTAGGTGAGGTTAAGATGAAGCAAGAGATAGGAACAATGTGCAAAGGTGAATCGTGATACATCTGATAGAATGTTGTGGATTGGTCTAAGCAGCACTGATTTCAAATGAAGTGAGCCGAAAATGAACTTAAGTCAGTTTTTTTTTTCACTCAAAATTGAAATTTCTGTGTCCTACTGAAACCAAATCTGTGTGAAATGTGTCAGGTTCTTTATGGCACATTCCTTGAGAGACAGCTGTTTTCTGCATGTATGTTATGGTTCTGCCACTTTCCTTTTTCATTTATGTGGATTTTGCCTTTCTCTACGTGTTTTCATGAATGTCCTGAGCCTGACCTAGCCCTGCCTGTTTATTGGAAGGCACAGTCCTTGTCAACACTGTCATGCTGGCTGTAGTACTTGCAGTGTCAGTCAAAACGGATAGTTACTTGCATTGAAAATTAGTGTCACCAAAGAAGACCCTTTTAGATTGTTTTTCAGTTAGATCACTTTTCTGACAGAGAGGGACTAACAGAAACATGACTGACAGATACCAGATACATTGAGATCTCTTAAACTCATTATCAACTGCCTCACATAAGAGAATTTTCCTGTGCCTTCTTAAAACAGATGAAGTCAGAAACTGTAGCCTATGTGTAGGATGAAGTACCTTTTCTGGCTACATACAACTGTTGATCCTGAGAAGCAGTCCAGAGTTCAACTTAAGTCATTTCAGTAGAAGGAGGAAAGAGTGGGAGAGAGCTTGCAAGCAATCTGTTCAAACTAAAATTTGTCATGGTTGCAGAAGCTGCTTACTGAACTTGCCTATTTTCCAAGGAGGCCATTTCACTTATCTTTCTAAGGCTAGAGCTGAGCTCTGACTGGCTCGGCAAAGTCTTAAGCAGAGACCAGCTCTGCCAATGGTGCAGAATATATTAATTCTGTAGTACTTTGTGGTGTGGACCACTGTCAAAGATTGGTAACAAAGGTCACTATATGCATTTCAGTTAGGAGACCATGCTCTCTGAAATGGATTTTTTTCCCTCTCTTTATTCTTTTTTCAGCCTAAAGATTGTGCTGCATCTGAGATGCTTTTTATATCGCTAAAGAAAACAGAATAGAAGAGCTAGGGAAATCTCTTCGCTGAAGACAAGGGCCTAAAATTATCTTCAGATAAACAATTTTACACGTCTTGTCGTTACAGATACTTAAAAAATACATGAAATCCAATTTGAAGGGTCTCATCTCTAGAATCAAGTGAAGGTCAAGCAATTTACAGTTTCTTAACACTTGAACAAGAAATGAAAACAAATTAGTCACCTGGGCATAACTTGCATAAAGTTCATGTGAGCATGCCTACATAACACTGTGTAACTCTACAGTTAGACATGGATGGAGAGAGAACACAATCTGAATTTTGGATCTTAATGGTTCTTTTTATCTGTGGCTTTAATAACCATCACTGACTGTTCAGCCTTCATTTCTATTGATGAAGGCTTTGAAAAATGGTGAAATGGCATGCATTCAGTATCAGTGAGTGCCAGCTTGCATTAAGCTGCTGGGTTTGATGTAACATTTATTGATTTCCCTAAGATTGAGTGTTGAGGATGGCAGACACAAACACGGTTTAAAATGTCACGGCTATGAACTATAGCATCAAGATCTTACATTATGAGCTTTTTGTAGGGAGGCACTTGCAGTTCTGTGAGTTGAATGCTGTGGTAACTGCTCTTTCTCTTTAGGAGCTGGATCTCTGATTTATATTGTGAAGTTTTGGCTTAGCACATGGAAAAGAAAGAAGCATTAGATAGACACACATAGTTGTCTTTGAAATGCATTTTAGTCTGTCAAATGCTTGACTAGAAATTCCAAGTTGGTGCACATGAACTGTCTGTCCTTCATCTGTTCTCACATATTCCTCAGGGATCTAGAACTCTGTGTTCAGGAATAATTCCTTTAATCTACTATGTCCCCCATAAGTAACCATAATGCTTCAGACCATTTTTACGGGTCTGAAGTGAACAGACTTCCTTTTTCCCTCTGGACTTCTTTCCCAGCTGACCATCTGGGCAACTTGAAAATATTGCTGTGCTGTCCACATCAAAATTCAAGAGACTGATTGTCAGGATATTGCTTCTTTTGTTGCTTTCTTTTATCATTGCTCCAGTCACTTGGTTCTATTACTGATCTGAGTCACTCTTTTAATGTATTGCCATTTGTGCATTATAGATAACAAAGTTATGTCAAACCCAAAATGATTTGAATAGTTTGTTTCCTTTTGATGGTAACAAGTCTTTTCTGTTCTTTCACTTTGCTTGGAACTCTGGACTTCCCTAATGAATAAGTAGTTTGATCTCTAATGTGTGAAGGCTGACACCTTATCAAATTGGACTGAGATGAAGGACATAGGTTGCTGCTAACAATACACAGTAACTTAGTTCTTGACAGCTTTGATTTGGGCAGGAAAATGAATAAATCAGATAATATATGTGTATTCTTATTAAACATGAAAGGTTATGGAGATGTGCAGCGTCTCAATGCACTGATCTTTCTTCTGTGAAGACATGAATTATTTAAAGTTATGTATTTATTTTTGCAAAATGTAGGAGCATTTGAAGGAATGGAAGAACAGAAAACTCACTTTTATTTGGATGCATAACCTGAACATGTCTGGGGATCTGTTTCAAAACAGGGCCCGTGGGCACATCAGGATTGACCTACATAGGCAAAAGGGTGGGAAAGGCTTGATAGGCTTCACCTGTGCCTTGTGCTTTGTTCAAACACCTACTGTTAATCCTTTATTCTTCTGTGCACCCAACTCGTACAACATAGTCACACATCCCTGAATTCTTTTCTTCCTCCTTAATATGCTACCTTCTGCACTTTGGTAAAAGAGGTTTGGTCCCCAGTTTTTGAAGGGATGAAGTGTTTTGATAAGAACACTGCTGTGAAAAGAAACAGCATTCCCCCTTTGCAGTGGTCCTTAACCCTCAATCCTTTCTTGTATTTTTAGTGCTATAAAGAGGATGTATTATCCTACTGATACTGCTCACAGACAACTGAGAAAAAGCATCCGTGCAGCATTTAATAATGTTGTAACTCTTGCTGAGTTGGAGTGTGTTGTTTGAACTGTTCACAAAAATGCCTCCTGAACTCTTCCCACAGAAACTGAAGCAGAAGAACCAGCAGCTGAAGCAGATCATGGATCAGTTACGGAATCTTATTTGGGACATCAATGCCATGCTGGCAATGCGGAACTGAACTTTATCATTGGAAAGGATTGATTTGGGTATACTCAACTTCTAAGAAGAAGAACATGCTGCCCCACAGCCATGTTGCAGCAATGATTGAGAAGTCTCCAAGATTAAAATGCTGGGGGTTTGTAGTAACTTAAATGGTGTTGGTGGCGTTTTTTATTACAGATTCATCCTACAGGTTCTGCTTGAATGATTCACTTTGGCTGAATAATACACAGCCTAGGTATTACAGGGATAATTTGGAGTGCTATGCAAATATGGGGGTTTTATATATTGTTTCTGCATATTAAATGCAATTAACAGTGTTTTAACTACAAGTGTTTGCCTGTCATTCTGCAGTGCAAACCACCTTTACAGACAGGAGAAGCTGCAATACAGAAGAGTCACTCTAGTGAGCTACAGGACTGAAATAAATGATCAGGTGTTACAATGCCTTGCATTTTCCCATTGTGGGAACATACACTACAGGCTGCTGTGCCACACAAGTTCCTCTTTGTCCATATCCTGTCACTGGACATATGTCAGATTAGATAAATCAGCCAAATTCAGAAGCTACATAAAATTATATGCATAAGGATATAGGGGTAACTAAGTCTTTCAAAGTGAAGACTAGATGCATATATCCTCAACATTAAATTCTTCTATACCTCTATATTCTAATTTCTTGGGCACTGTTCCAGTTGTTGTATGTTGTAAGTATTCCTGTAGCAATCTGTATGCTTGGAATACTTTGGTTTTGTCTACCAGAATGCACTGAATAAACATCTCATTAATCTTTTCCATATGACAGCCAGTCCTAGAAAGCATTGGAGTATATGAGCAGTTCATTATTTGAAGTTAATCACCAACCTTCATCTTTCTTTGTTCGGATTCTGGTATTGCTCACCATTTTCATTAGCCCTGAAAGTAGCATTAATAATTTTTTGTTACCCACAGATGCTGCCAGTGGGCTATGTGTCTCTTTTTCCAGATGAAAGACTATGTGAGAAAAACAGTTTCTTTTCAGTACAGATCCATGGGGCACTCTACTGTTGATATTTGTCAAATTGAAAACCGACCAACCTCATGATTTCCTTCTTGTGTAATACTTTTACCTCTCATTCCCTGCCCAGTCAGATTCCTGAAGAGGGCTTTTTGTGTGAAAGATTTGCTCATAGCCTTCTAAAGAGTCCAGTTAAATGATGCCTTTCTAAAAGAGACTTCTTTTTTTTAAGAATATGGGAGTTAGACACAGAATGCTCATTGGCTTGAGATATATGGTGTTTAGAAATTGGCTTGTTTTTCTATCAGTCTTTTTTATTCTGGGTTTTAATAATTTCAACCCATTTGTCTGCTTCTTGACGCAATTACCTATCAGATCTATTACTGGCAAGTAATAGATCTGATCACTCCTGGTTAACGATATATGACTCCTCCCTGAAATTAAATACAGTGGAATTATCTTTTATTTCTCCTTTTGAAGGTTTTAAATCTTACAACAAAGCAATCTCCCCCAAGCAGCTCCTGCTGCCCCACCACCACCCATTGCCTCCCCCCCAGACTGCTCCTGCTGTCCCACCACCACTACCCATTGCTTCCCCCAAAGAAGCTCTTGCTGGCCCACCACCACCCATTGCCTCCCTCCCCAGACTGCTCCTGCTGTCCCACCACCACTACCCATTGCTTCCCCCAAAGAAGCTCTTGCTGCCCCACCACCACCCATTGCCTCCCCCCAGACTGCTCCTGCTGCCTCACCACCACCACCACCCATTGCCTCCCCCCAGGCTGCTCCTGCTGCCCTACCACCACTGATTGCCTCCTTCCCCCCAAGCAGCTCCTGCTCCTCCTTCACTCAGCCTAAAAGCTCCTGCTCTATCACCATGATTTTTGCACCCATCCCCAGAGCCCAGGGCAAGACCCTCAACCAGCTAAAATACCACGCAGAGGAACTCAGTTGCATTAAGGAGACACAATCAGCACGCATGGATGATGCTGGAGTGGTCATCAGCCCTGTTCCTACCTGACCGGGGGGCCACCAGGCCCCCCGGCCTTTTGTCCCCTTCACCATTCACCCAGTGCGCACCATGGGTACTCACCAGCGATGATGGGAGGAGGATCCCTCTGCCCAGTTGGGCAAACTTGGGGCTTCTGCCTCCCCTGGAGCAGCTTAAAAAGGGGAGTGGGCAGGGAGGGCAAAGTGGCCACACCTGGGGTAGGAGGAGACTCCAGCAAAGCCCAGGTGCTCTGAGTTTGGGGAGAAAAAGAGGGGAAATGGCATGGGTGGGGTGGAAAAAGGGCAGATAGAGTGTTTCTGTGTGATCTGGTATAGATGATTCTGCTCTGGCAGGGGGGTTGGATTAGATGATCTTCCAAGGTCTCTTCCAGCCGCTAACATTTTGTGCTTCTGTGAAAGGAATTGATGCCCAGTCTTATAATTGCAAATAAAAAGAGTTAGAAAACATTCCCTTTTATTAGTTTGTCCCTGCCTATGGCAGGGGGTTGGAGCTGGATGATCCTTGAGGTCCCTTCCAACCTAAACCATTCTAAAATTCTATTAGTTTACTTGGTGTTAAAAGTGATAACTATGACAATACCTAAATGTGAGGAGCTGTCAAGGCACCTTACAAAGAAGGCCACTCTCTTCCATATTACAAGCAGAAGACTGGGTAGCTTGCTCAGTGGCAAAGCTACCAACAGAACCTTTAGACTGACCACTGTGGCAGGCTTTTTAGTCAGAAATAATGGTCCATTTCTGCAGCTGTAAGAGAGGTGACTACTTTTCTATAAAACCTTTCAGAAAAGGAGATGAAGACTGCAAGCAGAGGTTTTATTGCGCTGTTTAAAATGCAGGCACATGCACCTGCATCTGGGTTGGCGCAATCCCAGGCACAGATACAGGCTGGGTGGTGAATGGCTGAGAGCAGCCCTGAGGAGAAGGACCTGGGGGTCTGGGCTGACAAAAAGCTCAACATGAGCCTGCAGTGTGCACATGCAGCCCAGACAGCAACCCTGTGCTGGGCTGCATCAAGAGAAGTGTGGCCAGCAGGGCAAGGGAGGGGATTCTCCCCCTTTACTCTGCTCTCGTCAGACCCCACCTGGAGTACTGTGTGCAGTTCTGGAGCCCCCAACACAAGAAGGACATGGAACTGCTGGAGCGGGTCCAGAGGAGAGCCACGAAGATGATCAGAGGGCTGGAGCACCTCTGCTATGAGGACAGGCTGAGAGAGTTGGGGCTCTTCAGCCTGGAGAAGAGAAGGCTTCGAGGAGACCTTATAGTGGCTTTCCAGTATCTGAAGGGAGCCTACAGGAAGGCTGGGGAGGGACTACTGACAAGGTCTGGTAATGTCAGGATGAGGGGGAGTGGGTTTAAGCTGGAAGAGGGGAGATTTAGACTGGATGTTAGGAGGAAGTTCTTTACAGTGAGGGTGGTGAGACACTGGCACAGGTTGCCCAGGGAGGTTGTGGATGCTCCCTCCCTGGAGGCGTTTTAAGGCCAGGTTGGATGAGGCCTTGAGCAGCCTGCTCTAGTGGGAGGTGTCCCTGCCTATGGCAGGGGGTTGGAGGTGGATGATCCTTGAGGTCCCTTCCAACCTAAACCATTCTATGATTCTATGATCCTGTTTGCAAGGTGTACTGGCAGCTTTCTGTTCAGCTGATGCATAAGTGTGCACCCAGCCTAAAGCAGTATTCTAAGTGGATTTTGAAATGGCACCAACATCTTCACTGGAAATGCAGAATTCTCAATGCTTAGTATTCCTGAAACAATTATGGGATATGAGAGATTAGACTTTGCCCTAATACCTGGACACTATCTGTGTGGTCTTACTAAATGTCTTCAAAGTTTGTTGCCTTACTGCATTTAAGCAGTGCAGGAGTAACCTAAAATGGGAATAAGAGTGCAAATATTGCAAGCAGATGTATGGCCAATAAAATATTCAGCTTACCCTGTGCAGCTGCTAGCAGAAGCCAAGGTTTATACTACCATTTTTCATCTGGAAGAGAGGAGAAAACACTTTAAACCACTACCAGAGTAGATAGTGCAGTAGCTAAATTGCAAAGTGCAAAAATTGACAGAATTGTAAATTATCACAGAAAATACTGTCAAAACAGGATCTTTGCAAGGTATTGGACCAAAACCATAGGCTATGACTTACACAGATGAAAGTAAGAGCAGTGAACATAATTCATCTACTACCAGACCCATGAATAAGTATAGGATTTGGCCAAGAAGGTGACAGGTTTAAGGAAAGTGGCAATTCCTCAGCTGAGAAACACTTAAAGGAATTACAGGGCATCAACACGTGAGGAAATTTAGTGTTTTAGTTACAGCTAACCAAACTTTAGCTGCTGATTAATGAAATTACACCAAACGAAGTGTTTACAGTTACCAATATGTGCTTCAATAATTTGCTTGCATGTCTTTGACTACTGGTTTCTGATTAAGCAGATTCTGGGTGGGCATACAGACAGTCCCAAGAGCAGATACCAGGACACAGGCTGGCTCCAATTTTAGAATGTAGAAGTACGTGAGGGAGTTGATGGGTTTAGGACTGGTTTTTGCCTCAAGAGGATTGGATACTGGGGCTAGGGTGGTGAATATTTTGTGGTGTGTTTGTGGAAGCAGCACCACTCTCAGAATGAAACCATTAATCCAGCACCTTTGTAGAGAATATAGCAGATACACGTGGGGGTGTTCAGCCTGGAGAAGAGGAGGCTCAGGGGTGACCTCATTGCTGTCTACAACTACCTGAAAGGAGGCTGTAGCCAGCTGGGGGTTGATCTCTTCTGCCAGGCAACCAGCAACAGAACAAGGGGACACAGTCTCAAGTTGTGCCAGGGGAGGTCTAGGCTGGATGTTAGGAGGAAGCTCTTCTCAGAGAGAGTGATTGGCATTGCCCAGGGAGGTGGTGGAGTCACTATTCCTGGAGGTGTTCAAGTAAAGCCTGGCTGAGGCACTTAGTGCCATGGTCTAGTTGATTGTCTAGGGCTGGGTGCTAGGTTGGACTGGATGATCTTGGAGATCTCTTTCAACCTGGTTGATTCTATGACTCTTAGCACTGGAGATGCCTGCTAGGCAGTATGCAAATATCCAAGGTTTTTTCCCCATGTAAAAAGACCAGAGCAGATTTATGCCAGGACCAGGAAAGATGCAAGGAGTCTGCCTTTCCTCATCTTCCACAGAGGCAGCAAGACCACATCCAGACTGCTCTAATAAACCATGGCTCTTTGTCGCCCAGTAGAAAAAAACCTGCTCTGATTATACAGTTTCTTATTGATGGTGAGATTGGAACTTGTGCACAATTGCTACTTAATCACTGTGAAGAATAGGTTTAGGCGGAGTGAGGCAAGGATTCTGTTCTCAGAGGAACCAAGATTTCATAGGTGTGCAAGACTGCAGCTGAAGGAAACTGACAACACTGTAGAAAACAGCTCCAGATGTAGAGGTGAAGATCTGAAGTTGGGAAAACCCATGAAAAAACAAACCTGTAGTGATACCCAAGGACACTGTGAGTCAACTGAGATTTACAGAGGATGAATTAGTTCAGTTGCTTTGTGCTAACAAGGAAATGGGAAATTACAAAGGAATTCACAAATATACCAGTGCAGAAAAAACTATCTGGGGAGCAAGTGAGTAGTTTGCTCACTCTCCTTATTTGATAGTTAAGACTGATACCGGGAGAGCATCAGAGCCTTAACAGAGAAGAGTTTTTACTGAGTTGGAAGGTTACTCTATAAACAAAAATAAGAAGCTGGCTGATATGTACTGCAGGATATTAATGGAAGTGACAAAAAATAGGTGCCTCTGCCAGGTTTTATTTAAGAAAATATAATGGATAACTGGAATGTGAGAGATAAATGCAATACAGTGAATTTTTTCTCTTGTTAACTCTAACTCCTGTGTAAATTGTAAAGATTCCTTCTTACTTGTGTTGCATGAGAGATACATTTCAGCATTTACTACAACACTGTGCGACAAATAACACTGCTAAAAGCTGGGAGCAGTTTGTGTTGATGTGGATGCTTCCTCCCTGGAGGTGTTTAAGGCCAGGCTGGATGAGGCCTTGGGCAACCTGCTCTAGTGGGAGGTGTCCCTGCCTACAGCGGAGGGTTGGAGCTGGATGATCCTTGAGGTCCCTTCCAACCTAAACCATTCTATGATTCTATGTATGTAGTCAGAAGCAGACTTAGGTGTTTTACAGCACTTCTCACTGGGGTAGGACCAAAGGCACATTTGAGGCAAATAAGCAGAGGCACATTTTCATGTGTCCACTTACCTCTGGAAGCATCTCAACTCATTATATGCCCCTATGTTCAACTTGCAAGCTACCTAATTGATTACCGTTCTGCTTCTGCACATGCTCCCAGCAGCTGATGGTGACTGAATCACTGCTGAGGTGGTATAAACTCCTAATTTTCCTGATGTGCAAGGTCCTCTTTGGCCCCTCACGCTCTCACTTTCCCTTCTCAGCTGACTGCCCCTGCTACGAAGCTATAGAGCAATGTGCTGCAACAGAGTCAGAAATGAGTGGCTGAAAGGAACGCGTCACATAACACATCTGTGATAAAATCCTTGCCTAGGTCTGCAGGTGCTCTCTGGTTAAATATTGCTTGAAAAATAAATTCAGATTTGCCTAAATAGGAGGAAAGATATGTGATTTCAAAGTTGTCTGAGCGGCAATAGATAACAATGCAGTTGGTTTTATAGCCATGTAAAGATTTTAGTGGTATTTACAGTCCTAGAGAGGAGAGAAGAGGGTCATGAAGACAGTCCATTACTGAAATTGTTGAAGTGGGAAGACTTTCAAACAATAACAGGAATATATAAAGAAATACAACAGCAACAATCAAAACTTAGGTGAGCACAAACTGGCCATAAAATAGAGGCAAGGAAAGAGGACATGAAAAAACACATTTTAAACCTGCATATAAAGAGATAATTAGGATGCAGTGAGAGAAAAAGAACAGCACTGCAGTTTTAGAGTGCACAGCCAAATACTGCATAGCAGGGAGTATAAGTGAGTGCTCTTGCTCCAAGACCAGTAATTCTCCATGAAATACTGCATTAGTTTTGGGGTTACCATGCTACTAGCACAAGGAAAGAGAAGAATACTGATGGGCTAGCATATGAATAATCATTAAGATAATTGTGAAAGCAAAGACAAGGTTCAAATGTAGATATTCTTGGGTAGAGGCAAAAGGGAGGTGATTCACTATGGCTGCAGAACAAAAGAGTAAAAGAAAGTAAGCAAGAGCTTATTTCACCAAACAGCAAAGAATAGGGGTGGGTAGAGGAAACCTCTTCATGCTAAGATGAAATGCTAATTTCCTTAGGAGCTTAAAAGATGTCTCTTGGTTTATTTGGAAATTTTAAATTTAAAGGTCACAAGAATGACCAGAAAAAATGCATTGGGAAGAGGCAAATAGTTTCCTATCTTGCACTGACAGAGCGAGAGGGGAATTAAACTGACCTGCCTGGGTTTTCCACCTTCAGGACTTCTGGTTGTAAAGCAGTTGTTCATTGAAAGACCATTTGTCAGACCATGATGTCCTGAGAGCAGCTGGACTAGAATCATAGAATCAACCAGGTTGGAAGAGACCTCCAAGATCATCCACCTCAACCTAGCACCCAGCCCTGTCCAATCAATCAGACCATGGCACTAAGTGCCTCATCCAGGCTTTTCTTGAACACCTCCCTGGGCAGCCCATTCCAATGGCAAAGAACTGAACAGACTTCCATAGCTTCCATGTGATGATTTGCTCCTGAAATTCCTCTTCAGGTCAACATCCTTTTTTTGAATTTCTATTAGAGGAATCAGTTCAGAGAATGAAATTACACAGGACCTTCTTTCTCCTTCCTTGTCTTCCCACCCCACATCCCCACCCTCCCAACCCTAGTTTTGGTCCATTTCCCAGTGAAGAGCTGCTCTGTTATTCTGCTGCAAAGCTGAAGTAGTATGTGATGGTTTGGGTGTTACCCACTCCCCCACACTGAAGAAAATCACCCAGAATAAACTCAGCTGATCTGGAAATTGGAGAATGAAGCTTTATGTTTACAGCTTAGCACAATATCCAAGCAGGTATTTACAATCTATACAGCTATAGACAGAAATATACAAGTTAAAAGTCATACAGAAACACAACAGCCCTCCCAGAAACCTCAGTGGCCAGGAGGGGCTCCCAACCACCCTTCCACCTTCTCCCACCCCTCTGCCTTACCCCAGACTTTGCCTTATGTTCAAGGTGAGTTTGGAGGGTTGGCATGGGGGGTTAGGAAGCAGAAGGATTAGTCAGGCAGGCTAGAGAGAGAAGTGCAGCCCAAAAAGCCCAGAGAGAGACTCTGTTACCTATGTTTGTGTTCTTGTTCTTATACATCTCAGCAAGCCTATGAGTGAAGCAGACATCACCATTGTTTCCTTTTCACAGCCTATAATCTAATTCCTCTCACCAAAACATTCCAGCTAGGCTCAAAGTAGCACATAGTAGCTGATACCTGATTACTTAGGAAGCCCTTTATTAATGATGCTATTTATCCACCCTTCTCCAGCAGACACTAAACCCAACCATGGCTTATGTGCCTTGCAGTGTGAGCTCATGTCACAGGCTGCACTGGGGAGCTTGTTCATCCCAGCACAGACACAGAAGGGTGAACTAAGTGTGTGAAACGTGATCGTATTTTGCCGAGGATATGAAGTCGTGTTAGAAATTGTTATGTAAACCACAGGGCACATTTATAGCATTTGCATATGTTACATTTATTTTTGTTCAGTGTGGGAGGTTTTCATTACTTTCTAGGAAATTAGAACTTTTTTAAAGGTCTCAAACAGTCTGAACAACCACATCTAAAATGCCCTCCAGCAATTGCAGAAGCAAGAAGAGATGGAAATAGAACACAGGCATTGCACTTTCTAGCAGAGAAGAAAATGGTTTTATTTTCCATGTTTAATTACTGTTGCCACAGTCCACATTTATCACAATCATGCAATCATAGAATCAACCAGGTTGGAAGAGACCTCTGAGATTATCCAGTCCAACCTAGCACCCAGCTCCAGACAATCAACTAGACTAAGTGCCTCATTCAGGCTTTACTTGAACACCTCCAGGGATGGCAACTCTGCCACGTCCCTGGGCAGCCCATTCCAATGCCAATCACTCTCTCTGGCAAGAACTCCATCCTAACATCCAGCCTAGACCTCCCCTGGCACAACTTGAGACTGTGTCCCCTTGTTCTGTTGCTGGCTGCCTGGGAGAAGAGACCAACCCCCAGCTGGCTACAGCCTCCCTTCAGGTAGTTGTAGACAGCAATGAGGTCACCCCTGAGCCTCCTCTTCTCCAGGCTGCACACCCCCAGCTCCCTCAGCGTCTCCTCACAGGGTTTGTGTTCCAGACCCCTCTCCAGCTTCATCACCCTTCTCTGGACTCATTCCAGTACCTCAACATCTCTTCCGAACTGAGGAGCCCAGAACTGGACACAGTACTCCAGGTGTGGCCTGACCAGTGCTGGGTACATTCAGCTTGATAGCTTAGATTCTGTAAAAACTATGAGCCCCACTGTACCACTTTGAAAGCAATAAAGCAGACTCATGGTACTTAAGCCAAATACATTTAGATGTATTTATTTTACAGCTCCATGGAGTTGCAGAAACCACTATAATTTAAATGAGCTTTACAAAGCCAGAGTGGAGTTGGATTAGTTCATGCAAAGAGACTTTCAGATTTGAGCTTCTGAACTTGACTCAACCTACTCAGCTCATTTTCTTGCTGAACAAAAAAAAGCAAGCAAGGGACAGTAAATCCTTCAATTGTGCAAACTCATCACAGACAGGAGTAAGGAAAACAAAGTGAAATTTCAGCCCAGTGATACTCTGAAATCCAGTTACCAAGCAGATAATGGAACATACTCCTTCAAATCTGCATGGCAACGGCCAACAAAAATTACAGGGACAGGGTCCAAGCTGGTAGCCTAAGGCCAGCAACATTCACCTTCACATAGGTGCATGCCTGCATTCAGGTCTTTATTCCTGAAGTCCATTGCTTCTATGTAGCATGCATGAAAGATTTCAGAAGCCACTCATATTGTGGTCTGTGTGCTTTTTAAAGGCCTTTCCCTGACACACAGCAAAGTAAAGTCTCTGGCTGATTGACCCTGCACTGGTATGCCAACAAAAATCTCTGTTTGCATGGGTGGAAATGTGCACAACTCTGTCACTGAAGAACAGGGTAGATAAACAGGAGGGACTAATGACAAAATAAAGAACAAAGGGTTCCTTCTGAAAGGAGGTTGTAGCCAGGTGGGGTTGCTCTCTTCTCCCAGGCAACCAGCAACAGAACAAGGGGACACAGCATCAAGTTGTGCCGGGCGAGGTGTAGGCTGGATGTTAGGATGGAGTTCTTGCCAGAGAGAGTGATTGGCATTGGAATGGGCTGCCCAGGGAGGTGGTGGAGTTGCTGTCCCTGGTGGTGTTCAACAAAAGCCTGGGTGAGGGCCTTAGCGCCATGGTCTGGTTGATTGGACAGGGCTGGGTGCTAGGTTGGAGCGGATGATCTTGGAGGTCTCTTCCAACCTGGTTGATTCTGTGATTCTATGATTCCCTCTGGAATGAAAGGTTTGTTTTCCTTTGTTTCCCTTTTTTTGTTTGTCAGTGTTTTATTTAAATATATGAAAACCTCTCTCCTTTTCAGTGCATGCAGGTTTCCATTTCCAGCACCAAGGCCATTTGCATTTGAAGTTTGGGTTCAGGCTGTTGAAAGGCAGGAATTATCTGCACTGTGCAAATGTGAGCGTGGAGTGCAACTGCCCAAGAGACTGGTGATACATCATCTCCAGGGTTTTTGTCAAGGTCTTATATTTTAACAGTGTCAGCCTGCCCAGTCTGTTGCAAGCACAATTTACACCCCTTCTGTCTTCTAAGTGCAGAGGAAATAGAGGTGACAGAAATGTTCCCAGGAGAGCGTCTAATCTTTATCCTTCAGGAGTGTTCAAGGATAGCCACCTCCACTAATCACTAAATAGTTGTTTTTAAAACAAGAAAAATAAATCAACAACAGGCAAAGCAGTTAATCCCATTTCCCAAATGTTCTGCAGCACACATCATTATCTATTCAGCTTCTTGTAGTCATTACCAGAGAGAAATTAGGTCTAGCAATGAACGGTCAGCATGATGCTGTCAGTGACACACACTTCAATTTTGAATTTAAAATGGAGTCTGTTGTCTGCCTGTATCAGCTATTAACTTTGCTGTCATTGTCACAAAGCCATCAATCTCAGTCTGTTCCAAGCCCATTTTCTGTGTAGAATCAGCTCATCTTCCTTATTTCCCACACATGCAGATTTTTAATCATCTTGTAAACCTTGTACTGCGCCAAAGGTTTAAGACTGAGAG